>CM040239.1:194467283-194534928 GCA_022545495.1 Chrysanthemum lavandulifolium | reverse complement strand
GACAACCAATCAATATTCAATAATTAAGTTTCATATTCCTAAGCAAACACACAAGTAAATTAGCCGGACATGGAGAACATGCAAGCAATACACAAATAATCAAAGACATAATTGTATTAATGAAGTAAAACACTTATCTTGGTGTAAGATAGGGTTTGGAACCCTAAAATATTGTACAAGACATGACCTTGGTTCGGTTTAGGTTTTACTCCAAAAGACTACACACTAATACTAAAAATTCGGATTCTATATATAAGATTACATCTGCGACGGCGCCACCTTATGATTTGTGACGCCGTCGGTCGCCGTCATTAGGGTTTCATCTTGGCCACGTTAGACTTGCGACGGCGTCACCTTACGCCAGACGCCGTCCTCTTGACTTTCGGCGCCGTCGATTGCATCTAGGCCGCCCGAGTTGCGACGGCCTACTCTTTTATAACTTGAGCGTCGCCACTTGAAAATAGGAGTTTTGGCTCGTCTCCGTCACAAAATCCTCCGACGGCGCCGCATTTAACACCGCACGCCACCTTATGTTTTCAGACTTTGAGTGTCTCGATTCGACTTTGGCCATTTTCTTCAGATATTCGCCTTTTTCGTCCAAATAAGTGCCATTCCAGATTTTGCCTTCAAGAGACCTAAAAAGTGAAAAGGAACGATATTAAGCAATAACGGATACAAAGTGATCAAATAAGGGCTTAAACGACCCTCAAAAGGTACCTTTTAAAACCTTATCAATAAGCATATCTAGTATTTGAAAGTTAGACACAACATAGTAAGATACAGAAATTACACTCTTACACGATGGTCGTATGTTAATGATGTTACAAACTTTAAAATGGTCAAACGAGTCAAGAATGGCTTAAAAGAAATGGGTGAATAAACCCTATTAATCGACCACATTTGTAGTGATGGGATTTATGATTCTCTTCGTTAACAACCTATGAAAACATATACATAATGAGTATAGTAAAATTGCCACAGGTAGATGCAGTGATGGGATGCCTCCTGAAGGAAACTTGTATTCATTGGCACCGTATAATTTTGTTAATTTTCTCCTTACTCTCCAAACTTTTGAATAATCAAACTAAAAATAAAAAATAGGACATAAGGAACAAAGAATCAATCCCCAACATCTAACTTTGGGACATAACGAACAACATGTATGCAAAATTTATAAACAAAATCATATTTAGACGTGTCAAAACCTCATTTCCATTTTTTAAGGTGCAAACATCTTAGGCAACAGGAGACCTTCCTTCTTATCATGGAACCAACTTTGAACCTAATATTTGAACATAAGATTCACGTGCAAAAAAGTAGATTTTCTTAATAGCATTAACACGTATAAATAAAATGACACCTATATCAGTCCATTTTATAATAGGTTTGTGCAGAACGGCTATTCACTCAACATGGACGAGATTTCTTCTATTTCCATTAAGCCACATCATTAAAGCATGCATTTCAAAGAGCTCATAAAATAAGTGAATAACAAAAAGTTGGTTTACCTTCATATACTGCAAATCAAGTTCTTTGGTTCCAACATGTGCGTCCATTTCAAAGAGCTCGTAAAATTTTCATATCTCGCTTAGTTACATGAAATAATTAGCTGCCATCTATTACAAGAAACATATTTGTGGTAGATCAATCGTTACATTAAAAAATGTAACTTTATCCATATGTTTCTAATTGAACTCCCACCATTACCTCTGTGGAAAACTAGAAGGGGGGGTTGAATAGTTTTATCAATCAAAACTCGTTTTAAACTATTTAGATCAACTTATGTCAATCTATTTGGTTGTGTGTTGGATGTTGATAAACAAACATATAGAGATATATATATGTAATGAAAAGATAAAGAGTAAGAAGTACAAAACCACAATGCGAGTATTTATAGTGGTTCGCTACAAGGACACCTTCCTTGCCCTACTCCACTCCCCAAGTCACCTACTCGAGAGTTCAGAATCACTACACAACACCGACTCCTTATGGTGGAGAAACCTTCATAATGTTGCCCTCGTTAGCCTCGCTTTTATAAAGATAACGAACTTACGTGAATGGACTAGACGCGTAGTATACTTTGCCCTTAGGGACTGGTATCGTTTAAGTGGCAAAGATAGGTTTATATATACCCTCATGACTCTCCATGAGGGGTGAGGTCAATCATTTGGTTAAGTGTATTGTGTGTTTATTCAATAAAAGTTATCCTTATCTTCCTCCCTCTCTAGTTTCTCTCACTAAAAGGATGAAGATCTTCATCTTCTTCCACCAACCTCGACCTCCAAACCACATAAATCTTATAGTATTCGGTCCCGACAATTGGTATCGAGCCGTGTTACCAATGATGTAGTTCTCTAGTCTTTAAACTTTGTTGATTCTTTGACATTGACGAAGAATCATCTTTAACTTGAGTAGCCTTTGATTTTGATGAGAACTTTCATGTGTTGTTGGTATGAGCATGTAGAGAATCGCACGATCCATCCGCCTCCCGAGCTTCCATAAGAAGAAAACATAAAAACAAAGTTAGTAATAAGCGGATTCCTAGCACTTACAAGTTTGAATTTTGAGGTGTTAACAAAGATAGTGTGAAAACACGCCTCTAATTCTCACAGAGGCCGCTCTGAACCGGAGTCCCACAAGTGAGATAACACGATATATCAAGTACATCTACAGCTCGGATGAGTCATTTGAGGTACACCAAGCATCACCCCACGATCAGACCGTTTGAGACACACTAAGCGTAATCCACGGGAGTTACCGAAGTGACTCGCCGTGATGCTTGATGTTGACCCGGCAGGAGTTTCCATTCAATCACTAAGGATCACAATGTGAAGCCTCTCATAAATGTTCTCGCAGATTGCTAAGATCTGCGTAGGACTCTAGAATATATCACTTGTGCCCTTATTGATGAACAACAAGCGATGTCATGTCATGTGTTCCTATGAGATCTTTTGATGAATCTTGTGGCTCTAGACTCAATAGAGCATTTTGGTTTTCCTGAGCGGAGACTAGGGAGAGGGTCTCCTTCTTCAATACCAACGATCTCTAAGAGAAAGTCAATAGATTATGTAGGGTTCCCGGTGAGAATGAAACAAATCCCTTTTGAGGAGGCGAGTGGCTAGAAGGTTTAGTGCATTGCGTCCATCGGGTCCATGACGCCTTGGTCTTCAATACCGGTGTCATCTAGTGACAACCAAGAGTGAGATGAGTTGAACCCGGTTTCGCCCTAAGGTTGAATATGGAGGCTATTTCTTTTCACCCTTTTCATTACTTTTCTTTTAATTCTTCAACCCTTCTTTCTCCTTTCTCACATTACTCCTTTTTTCAATCATTCCTAAGTACTTCTAATACAAACTATTTGTGATGTCCTTGGGTAGATCCCTCCTGCTCTGGCGGATCATAGGACCAATTTCTATCAATAGTCACCTTATATCTCCATGACCGTCTCTATTGTTGCCATAAAACCATTTTTCTTGAAAATCTCTCGAGTGTTTATGATAGAAAACATGTTTGAGACACTCGAGAGTTGTTATATTTTCGTAAACACCCCCCTTCACATGTGCTTATAAGTTTTGATGTAAATGCACATAGAGGGTGTAGTTCGCACTTTTGAATTGATCGACTTTAAATGAACTAGACCGATTCGAGACACGCTTACATCACTAGAGAACTAGCTTGAAATTATTACCCGTCCCGGTCAAGTCCATAGAAAGTTTCTAAATGGTACATTTCGACTTTGATTCTTCACAATTCATTGGTTTCAATCGAGTCGAGCTCTTTTGAGATTCAAACAACGATCATTAAAACTTTTGATCACATTTTAATCACGTCTCCTCCCCTCAAAAATAGCATAATCGTGATATTTTGATATCCACGATTAAAAACATTAATCTTTTAGTGAGACAAACGGATATGATTTAAGCATGAATTTGGAACATTTTTGTTTTGTACTCCCCTTTAATAAAGCATAATCAATTAATGGGTTTTAGAGGAAGTTATCTTGAGTGCAAAATATTTTGAAAGATTTAAAAAAATCTATTTGAACAATCTTGAAAAGGTGCTCAAGATGAGGATGATTTCTCACTATTTTTAAATGTAGTGCACTGAAGCGTACACTAGTAATTTTCATTAAAATTACGAGTTTTGATTTGAAATAATCAAAAGTCATCATTTTGGTCCGGGTTTCGTACTGAAGTATACGAAAGCCATTTTATGAAGAAATTTTGAGAAACGACATGTTTTAGAAAACAATTAAAGAACTCTCGCTCAAGCATCTGTACATGCCCGTATCATTGTTGAATGACATTTATAGAAACGCATGAATATCGATTATATGAGAGACATGTCGTGAGAAGAATATTTTGATTTTATATTTTCTATTGTTTTTGAATTTTTGATAGTTTTATATTTTTATATTTTGTTTTTGTTGGTTTTCAAATTTTGTATTTTGTTTTTCAAAATATTTACTGTCAAGCTTTTTGAAAATCATTTTCACGAAGATTCGAGAAGACGCTCTAACTCCTCGAGGGTTAGGCTTCAGCATTCCAATTCGTCGAACTAAATAGTCAAACTTTTCTTTGGAAGGGCTTTAGTTAATAGATCGCGAGTTGGTAATCGCCTTCACTAAGAATAATTCAACGAGACCATTTTCGACGACTCTTTGATGAAGTGGTAATGACACGGATATGCTTAGTCTTTGAGTGATGAACAGATTGCATGATATGGCTATGGCACTTTTCGAGTCACAATACATAGGTATTTTATCGAAAGTAAAGCCATAATCATGAGTTGTGTTCTCATCCATAGAACTTGAGCACAACACGCAGACAGAGACACATACTCGCCTTCAAACGGTTGAAAGTGCAAAGGCGATCTTATTTCTTTCAAGACCACCGACTAACTTTTCACCCAAAATTGTGCTCCTCCGGATGTACTTTTGTCAGAACTTGATCACCGCATGGTCCGCATCCGAAAAGGCAATTAGATCAACCGATTCCTTCGGATACCAAAGTCCCATGTGAATGGATGTCTTCGTGCACCGAAGATCCGCTTAACCTCTTTGAGGTGCGGTTCGGTAGGCTTTGCTCAAACCGTGCTAATAAGCAAACAAAGAAATGAATATCTCGTCGACTAGCGGTGAGATACATGAGAGAACCAATCATGCTCGATATTTCTTGGGATCAATAGGTTTCCCAAACAAATCGGCTCCAATTTTTAGTGAAGTTACCATTGGTGTTCGACCGAGTCACAATTATCCATACCATGATTTTTCAAAATCTCGCTTGTGTATTTAGCTTGATTTATAAAAATTCCACGAGGACCGATGGATTTGTAAACCAAGAAAGAATTTTAGTTCCCCATCATGGACATTTCAAATTTGCTTTTCATGAGATTTTCAAAGTGTTTTGAAAGATTCGGATTAGTGGACCCAAAGATGATGTCGCCCACGTAATCGAACAATCAAAATGTCGTTTTGCATTTTTGTGTCAACAAGGTAGGATCAACTGTTCCTTTGGTGAAATTGTTTTGGATAAGGAAAGAGGATGTCAGTCATACCACGCCCTGAGTGTTTTAATCCATAGATTTCCTTTTTGAGTTTGTAGACGTAGTCCGGATGTTCCATGTCTATGAAGCCTTCGGCCGACTCACGACACTTCTTCTTTCGTAGTTCCATTCAAGAACGCGGTCTTAATGTCCATCCGATAAACCGTGATGTTTTTGTGAGAAATGATAGGCCAAGAATATCCCGATCGCTTCTAGTCTAGCTACCGCCGAATGACTCTTCAAAGTCTATCCTTCCTCTTGTCTCGTATCCTTTGGCCACAAGACGAGCTTTGTTGCGAATTACACTCATCTCTTCATCCCTTTTGTTCTTCCATAACCATTTGAGATCAATGACGCGAATGTCAATTGGTCTTGGAACCATTTCCCAAGAGTCATGAAGACGGTATTCGAGAAGTTCCTCTTGCATCGCTTCTATCCACGAGGGTTCCGCCATTGCCTCGCGAATGTTCTTTGGCTCTTTATTGCTAATTGAGCAAAGGTAAATGCACAAGTCGCAATCGGTGGCAAGTTGGCGCCTCGTCCCGAATTGGCCTTGAAGGTTCACCAATAACTTGTTCAATTGGGTGGTCTTTTGTCCACTTCGAGTGAAGGATACCGTTGGTTAAATGAATGCGAGTTAGATGGTTCTCGTAAGCTTGAAGAAGATTCACCGATTCCGTAGCAAACGGGTTTTCAAATAAGTCTTCATCTAACGTTGCATCGGTTTGGTTTTGGTTTTGCTCATCAACCTTTGGTAGAACGGTGCAATAGCCGGAGTAGATGTAGATGATGTTGATGGAGTTGGTGCATTGTTTTCGACCGCTGTAGATGCATCTTACGCTGGTGGTGGAGGATGATTTTGAGCGGTGCAATGGAATGATGGTTTGATGCATTTGTCGAAGTTCCACCATAGTATTCATCGAACATTAACTCAAGAAATTCTCCCATTCTTGTTCTTTAGGATTATCAAACGAAGTTGATTGAGCTCTTTGAGGTACGAGTCCCGAATCGATGTGTCCGTAAGTCTGCCGGTTTAGTGCGGGTTCTAGAGCTTAGTCTCTCGAAGCCATATGTGAAAGTTCATCAAATTTCACATTCATCGTCTCCATGATCCTCCTAGTTCTTCCATTATACACCCCGAATGCCCTCGAGTTATCTGAATATCCAATGAAGATTCCAATATCACCTTTGTTTTGAGTTTTCCAAGATCTTCTCTCTCATTCGTTGGATAGCACAAAGCGCCAAACACGTGAAAGTAAGAGATATCGGTTTTCTCGTTGTTCACAAGCTCATACGGGTTTTATTGAATCTTGTATGGATAAGGGATCGGTTCGAGTGAAACAAGCAAAGGGCAACAACATCAGCCCATAGAAATAACGGTGCACTAGAATAGATTAGCATCAGCGAGCAGCCCACAAGAGTTCTATTTCTTCTTTCAACTACCCCATTCTCTGTGGAGTTCTAACAACCGATGTCCGATGTGTAATTCCAACATCTTCAAAATAAGATCTTAACCCCGATTTGTGAATTCGTTGTCGTTGTTCTGCTCTTACAACTCTTCTGGAGTTTGAAGAAGTACTTGAACACGCTTTAAAGGTGATGATGATGCCCGGTGCTTCGCCTTTGATCTCGTAACTTAACCCATGTATATCTTGAATAATCATCGATGATAACAAGAATATACTTTTCCCATTAATGCTTTCAACTCTCATTGGGCCACATAAGTCCATGTGCAACATATGCAACCTTGCTTCGAACTAGGTACGGTTTTGGGTTTATATGATGCTCTTTTGCTTTTCCTTGTTCGCATGATAGACATAAGTGATCCTTGGTGTATTTGAACTTTGGAAGTCCATTGACGATGTTGTCTTTGGCAAGATTGTTGATGGTGTCAAAATTGAGATGGGATAACCGCTTGTGCCACAACTAGGACCGTGTTCCGATGCTCGTGTCATAAGACATATTGGTGATGAAGAGGCCATTTGATTGATGTCGATAGCATACAAGTTTGTATCACGATTCCCGCTAAGAGATCGCCATCCAAGTTTCTAACGAAGCAATCATTTTTCCTAAAAGCAACCTCTAAATCTGCATCACGAATCGCCGACCGAAACAAATTGTGTCCCAACCTTCGACATAGTAAACCCGAGTGATCAAATAATTTCCAAAAGGTAGATCTCCATAACCCATGATAGTCGCTACATGATCATTTCCAAACGACGGTTCCAATGAATTTCCATTTAAATTGATCCAGCCTGATTTCCGGTCATGTGCTTGGAGCAACCCGAGTCGACGATCCAAAGACAAATTTCGATAACCCGCCAAGAATGTAAAAAGAATATTGTGGAAACCGCTTTGATTTAGGTTCCTTTGGGTTAGAGATAAAATCCGATCACACTCAAAGAGGTTTTCACAGGAATACCGGTTTAGCACTCATTGTACCATTCTCGAGTGTGAAAGTTCTACCCGGGTTTCCAAATATCATCCCTAAAGTAAGCACTATGGTTCTTGTCAAGTGAAAAGCCTAAGTTTTGCAACTAGTCTTCCTACTGCTTAGCATAAGATCTTTTGGGACGTTCTTTCAACAAAGCTTATCATTCACATTCTTAGAAACACAATCATCTTGAACATTAATTAAAGATTTCTTGCAAGTTAAACAAAGAGATTCAACACATTCATTAGACTTAGCAAGTTTCATAGGTTCAAGACATTCAGATGAAATGTCTTTCTTATTCAAAAGCGGTAAATTCCTAGGGTGTTCTTCTACTTTCTTCTCTTTATTCAAGCTACTACTCCTAGAGCGCCGAGACTCTATTGTTCCTTGTATTGCTCTTAGGCTTTAGTCTCACGCTCTTAGAGGTGCTTTCTAGTCCCTGTAGAAGGTAAGGCACACGATTAGGATTCACATTTTTATGAAAGGAGGTCGTTTCAGCCTTTCCTAGTCTCTTTAGAGTGCTTTTCAAACTTATGTCGCTTGTTCCATATGTTTTAGATGCGGAGGCGCATACGATTAGTGGTAATCATTTTAAAAAGGCCAGTGCTAAAACTTTTGGTTTCTCGACAACCGCTTTTCCTTTATCAACATTTTGTTTAGGTATGGCGGTGGAGGATCGATTTTGATGAAACATGTTTCTCATGACTTTTGGAGGAGGCATAGAAATAGACATTTTGGTTTGAAACCGGTTTGGGAACATTTGCTTTCTCCGCGATCAATGGTTTTTAATCACAAAGATCCATCGCCTTTCCTTTTTGACTTTCCACCGAGCCCTTAAAAGATCATTTTCGCTTTCATGTCATTGTAGGCACGCCATACGACAATTTGTCATATTTGCATTCCTCGCTTTTTCGATCAAGTTGTTTAAAATATGACACATTTTCTTTTTCAATTTTTTCAAGAGCTTTTTCATATTTTGAAACAATTTCGAGGTCTCGATCGAGTCTTTCATGATCTTCAATGTAATATGTTTGCAAAATGATGGACATAATATCAAGAGTCGTAACATCTTCAAGAGAGAATCATTTAACTTTTCCAAAACTTTGATTTGTTCAATACTTTCATTAGCTTGCTTTACTGTGGATTTATGGTCCTTGACAAAGTCATTTGCTTTTCAAAAAGGCTTGTTCAAAATAAATTACCCTTGAGTTGATGTTATTCACCGGTGAGGCAATTTCAGCTTAAAAACTTTTTCTGCTCATTATCAAAACTATTGAACCGTATGTTTGTTGTAATATGAGTTTTAATTTTAACGATCTCTTGAATTCTCCCAATTCTAGTTTTAACATTGTCTAAAATGCTCGCATCACTTGTGTTAAAAGGATTGTTTGAAGACATTTGTTCGATTAAAAGGATTTTGAGACAACCACAGAGTTGCAACCGGTTTTGAAACGGTGTGATGGAAAACTTTGATTGTTCTTTATGTGAAACAAACGAAATGCCATTAATTTTGTTCCATTTGTTATAGTCAATTGGTTTGATTTCCGGATGTTTTGTTTCATTCTTGATCTACTCTCCTTAGATAGTTCCAACGTTTCAAGAGAATCATGCACAACTATAGGTTCATGCAAAGGTTTTCCATTGTTCAACACATTCGAGATTTCGAGCTTTCTTGAGGAAACAAGGAGGTGAGTTACCAAGAGCCATTTTATGTGTCGTATGAAAAATCGGATTTACTTGATTAGAAAGCATCTTGTTTGTTTTAGCGAATGACCCGTTGTAAGAAGTAAATTATCCAATTTTTGATAGTTTCATTTTTATCCGTAATTTCATCAAGAAGAGAATCTTCTCGTTATGAAAATCAAGAATCAACTGCTTTCTTCTCTTTTCAAGATCGAAAGCGTGTTTTTATTTAGAAAGTTGGTCATTTAGTTCGTAAATTTCCTTGTTTAAAGATTTTATTTTCAAGTTGATTCACATCAAGTGTATCATACTTGATTTGCAATTGTTTTCTCTTAAAATGTAATCTCGGTAACCAATTTCTAATTTCGATATTTTGTTTGTATGAAATTCATAGACTCGCGTTCTCTTTGTAACTCTCAAGCTCGATGGTCAATTTAACATTCGCGCCTTAACTTCGCAATTGACCTTACTAACTTTCTCGATTTCAATGCCACGCTTATTGATTAATGATTCAAAATAGCACGTGTTTCCTCATCGCCTCAGATTTTGTGCCACACACCTCCACTAGGATCCACATCCGAGTTTCGAGTTAATATTGCTACAACTCGGATTGTCCGTATGTATCATAAGTAGGTGTTGGCGCCACGTAATCGTCGCTCGTCATGAGTAAACACATCAAATATGACATTGTTATAGCATGGATCGCTGATTGGTACCTCGACATCACTGCGTTGGCGCCATAGATGGAGGTGCGCCGAGTCGGCCAGACTTAGTCTCTCAAGATTTGCCATGAAGATGCGATTCAGACACTTCTCGAGGTCTTCCAAATCATCCACAATAGCGAAAATCATTTTCCTCAAGACTCAACCGCATCCCTCGCTTGCTTCGTGCTAACAAAGATAGCTCAAAAACTCAAGATTCTTCTTGTGCGGCTTAAAGGGACAATTTAGTGCCATGTGACCCACTCCTTGTGATTATAACACTTAACCCGATTACCGATTAACATTTATAATTCCCAACAATCGAGTGCAACATTCCATTCGACACCATCGCTCTATTCCCAACATTCTCGACCCATCTGACACTCCCGATTCGAACCGCCTGATTACCCATTCAAATCCAAGAGTATATCCTCACGATTCCCAATAACTCCAACCGTTGTCCTTGATTACCCATATTCACACCCTACTGCAATTTTCCTGCTAAGTAGTGTTTGATGAAACTTTGGTTGTTGTTAGTTGGTGTGGAATAGCGACCTCAATGCTTTACCCAATAAAGAAAATACTTGTAACAAAGCTTCTTCGGGTTCCATTTCAAGATCGATGATTCCTTGTTCCGTAATGTTGTTGTTCGTGATAGAATTGTTGTTGTGGTTGTGGAATGTATTGCTGCAAGTTGTTGTTGGAAGATGATGAAGCTTG
The DNA here is from genome assembly GCA_022545495.1 of Chrysanthemum lavandulifolium. NCBI lineage: Eukaryota > Viridiplantae > Streptophyta > Magnoliopsida > Asterales > Asteraceae > Chrysanthemum > Chrysanthemum lavandulifolium. The sequence continues at coordinate 194,523,846 of CM040239.1, read as the reverse complement.
TTGTTGTGCCAATGGATCATGATTCTTTGCTAGTCTTTGCAATAAGTGCCAATGGATCATGATTCTTTGCTAATCTTTCTTTCCGACTTCATTCACTTGACTTGGTTTTGTTTCGTAAAATCGCTTAGTTGATCAAAGTTCACCGATGAAGGTTTTTGTTTGGTTGACAATAGTGACATATCGCCCCATTCTTCCGAAGATTGTTCAGAACTTGATATTTTGCACGATAGTTCGGGTGCCAACTTGTTTCGATAAGCTCATTCATCAAAGTGCAAAACCTTCCATAATAGGATTCAATGGATTCTCCTAGAGTTGAAGTGAACTTTTCCCATTCGCCAGCGCCTTGTTCTCCATGTCTTGTTGACCAATTTCGCTCCATGACAAAGCCGCCTAACACGCTCCCACATATCAAAAGTAGTTTCACAACTATCACCGCAAAGAAATATGTCTATTGGTAAACCCGGTTGGACAATATGAATTGCCATGTCATCTCAGATCGACTTGCTTCCGATCCTCTCAAAGGTATTCGATTCGGTTTGAGTATGATAAGATGGTGGGACGCCGGGAGTTCCAGGTCTAGTATTTGTCGAGGCTTGAAGGGTCCATTCGTAATGGAGTTAATCATGAGTTTTCCATTAGGTTTGGTCTTGATGTAGCGAAGCATACGACTTTTCCATTGAAGATAACCACCTTTTGCCAACATAGGAGGACGGTTTTCGCACCTACCGCATGAATGTCTTGTTGAGTTGCCATTGATGAATGTATGATCCGATAAAGTTGATGTAGGATCGATTCAACGATAAAGGAGTTGTGGTTGATGAAGATTAAGCTCGGTTGAGGTTTTTCCGAAAGTCGTACTCGTAACCTTGGTTCTTAGGCGTAAAAAAATTTCTCCTAAAATTTGAAATTCACTATAAAAATCAATTCTAAGGTCGTATGAAAATTTGAGTTATGACAATTTTGACGCCAAATTTGACCCAAAAATTTGAATTTAGGCCCAAAATTTGAATTTTGACCAAAATTTTCTGATTAAACCAAAATTTGAATCTCGCGTAAAATTTAACGCTTAGTCTCCTCAAAATTAATTTTTTTTTAATTTTTTTATTATTATTTTTAAACCTTTATGTGTAGAAAGAGCTTAGGCGAGACAATGTGGTTACGAGTAGGATATGGTTACGAGTAGGATGGCTTAGGCGTAGGATTCCTTAGGCGAGGAAATGCTTATGCGTAAGTTTAAAGTTAGGCGAGAAAACTTATGCGTAAGATTTAGTTATGCGTAAGACAAGTTTAGGCGTAAGAAAATACTTAAGCGTAAAGTGTTCTACGCGTAAGTCTAAGCTTATGCTTAAGATTAGGTTTTGCCCAAAATCCTTTACACTATCACAAAGGTAAAAGATATCCAAAAGTCAAGTGTTCCACAAACTTATCCAAGTGAGGGAAGCACCGAGTAATCGTTATAGCTCAAGAATCGCACCAAAAGTTATGCGTAGAACCTTATGCGTAGTTTGACTTTCTTACGCGTAGAACTAGGGTTTTGACCTACGCGTAAAAAATTTCCAATGATTCAAACGATTTCTCTTGCACAGATATCCTTAAAAACACTCGAATAACACAAAAATGTTGACCTTTTTCACCCAAAGTGCTTAGAAAGCTTACGAGTAGAAATGACCAACGAACCAAAAACGAGCTTAAAAATGATTTAAAACACGTAAAGCTTCGAACTTTTTGCAAAAAACTAAAACTTTAGCACCAAATAAACCTTAAACCACAAGAATCTTGAATTTTTAAGTGCAAAAATTAAAGCTTTAAGCGTGACCACTTTTGATACCGAGAGCTTACGCGTATCAACACAAACAAACACAAACACTCCTAAACCATTGTTAAAGCGATTGATACCAATTGTAGGACCTTACTTTTATCAACCTTATCACAAACCCAACACGATACAAGTATAACCACGTGAAACCAAACACAAACGTAGAAAGATAAAGAAGGAAAGATGGTGACTTGATGTTTATAAAACCGTGTATGTGGAGAGATAAAGATGAACACAATAAGTTGTATATTCCAAAGGAAAACACACACACACACACACTTTCAAGCACACCCCTCAAATGACCATTTGAGGGGTATTTATAGTTGGAATACATGATGCCCTAAAAGGCTTTCTATGGGCCGTGGATATGGACTTGGATTGGATTGGGTTACTTGGACTTATACAATGCAAGCTTATCATAACGCCTAGCCATTTAGCTTAGCCCAATCCACGAGCCCGCTGACTATTCTATCACGATATCTAACACAAGTTACAAAGTTCATAAACGTGAATGACCATCACTTCTAATAAAACTATTATACAATAATCTCCCTAAGGGTGGTCATTCAAAAGATGCTCCACTTGATTTGGTCTTTACTTTTCTCGAGCTTGAACTTTGTGTGTAGATATAAAATAGTTTTGATTCTTTGTTCCTTCATGCTTTGTGATCAATTAATGTGGTTATGCGCCATTGTCAACTTCGTTGGTTAGGTGTCTCCACGCCTTTCTCCACCATGCTCACACTTCTATTTGTCTTTTCACGGAGAGGATACATATATTCACGGCTCGAGGAAAATTTGAAAAAAATGACTACGGAGTTTTTGTACGGTATTATTGATGCGGAATTGACGTGACATTTCATGGGTGGACTTCTTTATCTTTGAGACGATGGTTGGTTGAATGCATGTCTCAAGATAACTTGTTGGAGCACATTATGAAATTTGGAAATCTGGTTATAACCGGTAAGGAGTTACGTTGTAGTGCTCACAATGTGTAACCATCACTTTAAGGAGTTACGTTGTAGTGCTCGATGTCACACTGCGTTGTGGATTGTTCAAAATTTAGAACAAGCAGTAAGTCACAAAGTTGGGATGTTTTCTTCCTTTTCAAGTTAGTCGTATCGGGTTTTCTCCATATGTGGGCATTACAATTAGCCGGTGAATTCAAAGGAGGTTCGTTAAAAGGTTGGTTAGAGAAAATTATTGAGAGTATTTTTGCGACATATTCTCACAGAAATTATGATCAAGCTATGATGTTTGAAAATTGCATCAAGAAGGTAATACGACATGTACGCAACATTATGATGATTCCGATAGCTCGCAACCATCAGGAGGGAGAAGTTGGTATTTCATCTTCCGTGATTGGATTACGAAGGGATTTTTGCTTATGACTGAAGAAGGAGAAGTAGTGTGGTGTACATCGCTTTTTACCAACTTGGATGCAATACTAAGTGAGTTATGTTGTTACGATGTTCCCTTAATCGACAACCATTGTACGCTCAAGAGTTTACTTTATCCACGCATGTTGGAAGAATGTTGCCTGTTCAGAGGGAGCAGAAAAGAAAAGGCTCACTAGTTAGGAGGAGTAATAACCTAACTAGACCGTTACAGTTGAAGTTGAGCTACAAGAAGATCAAATGTCGAGGTCATCGGAAGTGGAGAACTTCAAGTTTGCCTCAAGATTCAGACTACGTAGACTTTGCACTTCAAGAAAGTCAACATTGTTCATTACTATTGTAATTTACTCGCTTTGTATTTATAGGTCTCATTGTAACCATTCACGCGACGCTATCTTGGAGGGAGATTGTTAGCCTCGCTTTTATAAAGATAACATCACTTACGTGAATTGGAATAGATCGTAGTATACTTTGCCCTTATGGACTAGTATCGTTTAAGTGGCAAAAGATAGGGTTATATATACCCTCATGACTCTCCATGAGGGTGAGGTGAATCATTTGGTTAAGTGTATTGTGTGTTTATTCAATAAAAGTTATCCTTATCTTCTCCTCCCTCTCTCTAGTTTCTCTCACTAAAAAGGATGAAGATCTTCATCTTCTTCCACCAACCTCGACCTCCAAACCACATTAATCTTATAGTATTCGGTCCTGACACCTACACTTTATCCGGTACAAGGCTAGATACCGGGTCCTTTTCACCAAGGAGAACCAATCCTATCACAACGTCGCCTACCTTTTATCCGGTACTAGTCTGGATACTGAGTTCCATTACAATGGAGGAACTACTACCAAACACTACACCAATCACCTAATCCCAAAGGAGATCTACTCTTTAAAACAATATCAACAAGGATAACAATATCCTTTGACCCAATACTAATCTATCTTGTACATCGAATCACACCATATCGAATGTACACCTTAGGCACCTTTCACTAATGCCTTTGACTCGATCTTTAAGACACCCTTCACTAATGTCTTGTGTCTTGATTTCTAGGCACCCTTCACTAATGCATCTAGTCTTGACTTCTAAGCACCCTTCACAAGTGCTTATAATACAGAGGATCGAAACCCTTCACTAATGTCTTCGTCTTGACACTTGAGACATCTTTCACAAATGTCTTCTACACTACACTTCTTAGGAGAAAGAAAAGAACCATCAACAAGAGAGCTTCAGTAGTCTTGATGATGAGGAACCATGGCAACTCATGGACTTGAGCTTGCTTGACTTCAAAGGTGGTGAACTCGCCTTTAAGAGGAACCTAAAGAATCACACAAAAACAAAACTACATACATAGATCACTTGGATCTGGGGTTAGAGAGTTTTTAGCTCAAAGAGAAAGTATGTGAGAAAGGGTGAGAAAAATGAAGAAATGGCTCACTATTTATAGAGAGAAAATGTTCATCGTTCCACGGATCCCACGGATCCTACCTCAAGGATCCGCCTAGTGTAATGCTAGGGATCCGTGGACGCCCTTCGCCCATGGGTATTTTGGTTGTGGGTCATGGGTCATGGGTTATGGGTTGATCCATGGGTATTTCTTTAGATACAATGTACCTAATGGGTTCAATGCATCTAGTCAAATGGGTATGGGTCAATACCATGGGTTATGGATATGTTCCATGGGTTGTAGTTTTTACCCATTTTAATACATACTAGTTATGTATATATTTGTCCAATATGTAAACACTAGTTGTTGTACATATATATAACTAAATCATAAAATCACTTATACTTGTTTTAGTGTTTTATGTGAAAACGTAAGTGTGTTAGAAAACTATTGGCTCAAACCATTTACGATTTTATTTGTTGTGTTAAAATGATTTTACGCTTGTTATCGACAAAACATTAGAAGATCGTAAAATATAAATAAACGTTTTCTGACTTATTTGTATTAACAATCTCCCTTTTGTTGATGACAAAACATAAAATTATTTTTAGGAAAAGCTAAAATTCGTAAAAGTTTGAATTTGTAGTTTTTACCTTCTTCTCCCCCTTTTTGTCGAAACAAAAAGAGCTTTGAAAAGAAACCAACACATTATTTTAAGAAAAAAATGTGAAGATAGAAAAGAAAAAAATAGAGAGCAAGTAACGGGAAAAGATCTCGTCTTAACTCCCCCTTGACGAGCCCATCCCTATGTGAGGGCGTCAAGTAAAAACAATACTAAGCTAGTTCATTTGCAACTAAGTTTGCAAAAGATTTCGTCTATGCGATGAATATGCTCCCCCTTGATGATTGCAACTTTGCAAAGGGGCGTCATGAAATGTAATCCTAATATTGCAAGCGATTTTGCAATGTATTGCTTTGACGCAAAGCTCCCCCTAGCTTTAGGGTGTCAAAGTCTTCTTGTGTAATTTGAATAACTACAAAACAAAGGTTAGAAAGCAAGTATAATGCATAATTTCCTGCACATATGACTCAAGTTAGAAAAAAATAGTTTTCTGTTGAACGGATCCCACGGTTCCCTCCTTGTAGGGATCCGTCTAGGCAAATTTTAGGGATCCGTCTGTCTGATGACAAGAATCAGCAATGGTGATATAACAAATAATGTTAACATCAAAGTGAGATATGTGTTATACAATATAATCATATACTCAGAGATATAGCAAGTATTATGTAATTTCATTTAATAAAACTAGAGATATGATATACATGACTCTAAAAACTAAGAAAATGAATGATACATGACTTGGAATTACTAGACTTATCTAAGCTATTCTTGATACTAGGAAACCACTAATATCCTCTAGCTCAAGTTTGTTTAGGTTTAATCTCGTCGAAACGTTCGAGGAGGTGATAAAACATGAAACGTTGATCTTCCCGTACTTCATGTATCAAACTTTCAACATGTTGACAATGATAACAATCTTTGTCATGGCTAGGTAGTGGTGATGAGAGTGGAGTGGTGAATGAAAGGGCTCTAGGCACCAATGGTAATGGTTTAGTGGGAATGGGATTGTTTGGTTTAGGAGGTATGGTGGTGTTTGGCATAGGTAGTTTTATGGGAACTATCCTTTTAGGGATTGATTTGATTTGTTGATTTGGTGGAAGAGAAATCCTTGCATTTGTGGATTTGATCGGAGATGATTCGGTTGAAGAGATTTCGTGTATAATACGAGCAATTTTCTTGTGTGGTTCTTTGGTGGATGTGTTACTACTTGGAGCTTTCCTCATGATGAGATGATTTCAAGATGTTTGTAAAGATTTCTAAGTGCTGAAAATGAGGATGGAGATGATGACTTTAGGAGTCCTAACAATGTAGTTTATAAAGCAAGGGATTTGGTAAGTGCATTCAAGACTTAAGCCACTAAAATTCATTGCAATGTGATGATTAACATGCACAAGAGTCAACTTCAGAGTTGTATTGATCTAGGAACTCATTTAAGATGAGATGGAGTGTTTAAGTTAGCAAGATGAGATTGAAATGATTTTTTTTAGCTAGAGTTGACATGAATCTGTCATACGGATCTCACGGTTCCCTCCAATGAGGGATCCGCCTAGGCTAATCCTAGGGATCCATCTCTCAGCAGCTAGGAAAAGATAGCAAAGATGTTTGTAAGGTCTAATGCCTATTTCTTCTTGAGTGTTTCAGTCCATCTACGTGTCTTAAATGAAGAGGTACTTAAATACTTAAGGGTAATGAGTGATGTAGCTAATGATTGCCTTTTATGGAAGAGGTTGGAACTCTTTAAGTGTACCAATGAGTGACCAAGGATGATACTAAAGATGTTAGAGTGTCAAATGGAGCTAAATGATCCTATAGATCAGATAGTAACTTAGGATAATGTCTTGGAGGATATCCTAAAAGCTTAAGATGGAAAAACTAGAATTTGATCAATTTCGACCAAATTTTGAGGTAAGGATGATTATAATCAATTTCAAAATTTCCAAAGCTAGATGTTTTAACATGTGAGGATCATGTGTGAGTATAAGAGCGGAAGAGTAATAAGTTTTGGTGAGATGATAGATCTACAAATGTTTCGAGTGTGATCTAAGAGAATTATGCGTGAGTACGAATTTACTCAACTTTCAAAAGGACTCAATTTGCCTTAAGGCACTTTGTCTAGCTTAGTGTGAAGTGATCTAAAGACATGTTTGAAATACAATGATTGCAATTGCATTTTCTGTTCGCCAGATCCCACGGTTCCCTAAGAGTAGGGATCCGTCTAGCACAAACTTCGGGATCCGTCTCTCTGCTAAGCAGAACCTTTACAAAAGGTATGCAAGGGTTTTGACAATGCATCATATTTCAAAGTTAGTGTTTTTCTAAGAAGTTCTAACACTAATGTAGTAGAGATATCAAATGTAAGATATTTTATTTCATGAAAGAAATTGGGTAGCATTGATAAAACATGGATACTAAGGATTGATCCTATTTTGAAAGAAAGCTAAATTCCTTTAGTGTTTTCGCTAGATGGATCATCAAATGGTTGATGAGTGTTTGTCGATTCGGGAATGAAGAAAGTCTTTATGAGAGATGAGTTTAGAGGTTCCATCATCTTGTTCACAAGTACGTACAACGGATGTAACACCCCCAAATCTCGGTACAGCGGAAGACTTAATCAAGCTTTCGGGGCGTTACTTTTTGGATTGGTATCGCACACAAGTAAAATAAAAGATAACCATTTGACCATTTAAAACCAATCCCAAATCAAATATTCAAACATTTAATCCAAGATATAAATTTAGGCCCAAAACATAGTTTAACAAAATAGGTCCCCATTGTTTATCGAGTCGAAAATGATCCTTGAACCACGCTCCATGCCAAGCTTCCACACATCAAGTAATCCAAACATCTCTCAAATACCGAGAAATCATGTTAAAAGGTCACCTTTACTCGGTGAGTTCATAGGTTTAAGTTCAACAAAATCATAGTGGACCAGAAGAGTTTATTTGCTATGCATGACTTAGATAGGCAAATACCGTTTCACACACCGATCCTACCCGGATCTCCAATCATATAATCACTCACTCGGGCCTCGCGACTCTAGTCCAAAGACTGCTGTGGCAACCTCTAGAACAGCTTTCCAACCCCGGCTAGGTCGTGATAGAAGTCTATTCTTAGTTAGGCACGGTAGAACCTAGACTAAGGCAACAACTATCGCACATCTATCTACTCACCAACATATAAGCAAATCCAAATAGTTTTAACGGTCCAAAACAAGAGTATGATTCTCACCCCAAAATAGTTCAAAACGTAGTTAAAACGATATAAAAGTGGGCTATGAAACTCACCTCAAGCAATCAACGCACAATCAACGCACAAATATCACTAGCGTAAGATAAAAGAAATCACAAAGACAAAGAACTATCGACTCGGCACAACCTATTAATGTAGACCAACTTAATATACATATTCCTCAAAATCAACGTTAACTACCCCAATATATTCCATTCCTTTATTTCCAAAACGTCTCGTTTCACCGCTTAATCCTAGTGTTTGGTATCCTCATGCATGGGTGTATCGACTCAATATGATGCCATGAATGCACTCAAACAACCAATATATAACTCAATGCGACACAATGAGACCTTTAAACGATAAGCTCCATAGTTCAATAAGTTTCGAATAAATAGTAGACCTTATCGAATTCACAACTCGATAAACTCATTCTTTATTCGTGTCGCTTATTATCCCATAAATCAATCGTATCCTTAAAGAGTCATAAGGATAAGTCGCCCATTAATAAGGTTACCCAACGTATCTAGCGGCCTCTTATTAGATTCACAACCCAATAAGTCCGCTACCCACGCGGATCAACAATATTAACGTTAGGTTGTCCGTAACCCATGCACACATAACGCAAATAAATAATTACTTATCCAACATTAAATGTCCACAATTGACATTTATTGATAAACGCGTACTCAAACGTTAACTATTTATTTATTACAAAACCTCTCCAATTTAGTCGTTAGTTTCATTTAAAACTAGTAAATAACAAGATAAATCTTGCTATTGATATTTTTGGTACAAAAGCCCATTATTATTTATATTTCATAGTTTTATTAGCATTTCCATATATAAATATATTTCGTCAAATTCCAATATAAATCTCATATCGTTATTCGTTTCGAGTCCACAAGCACGAGTCATAACTTCTCGGCTTTTAATCAATCAATCGTCCAAATTATACTAAAGTCCATGTTACGGCTTTGTCGGAGTCAACTATTGACTAAAAAGTCAAAGTGACGCCGACGTAGCTCAAAGTCACAATATATAAATCAAGTCCATAATTAAAAGTCATAACGTCGCAATTCAATCCCAAACTAACTCAAAACAATCTCGCCAACCAATCAATCAACCAATTATACTCGAAACCAATGTTATGACCCTAATGGTCATCACACGGTCGCGGTCAAGACCACGTGAACCAAACAAGCTTCTAAAGCTTTTCGGCTCCACGAGTCTCATCCAAACCTCAACTAAACCAATCAATAAGCTACCAAATCAATCCGACTCGAACCCATGACCAACATAGGCCACGTACGACACCAACCAAGACCCTATCGTGGGTTCTTTGCGCGACGCCCACGGGTCTCAACCAAACATCACCAAATCAATTCTACAACACTCAAATCCAATCATTCAAGCTTCAAACACTATCTAAACACAAAACCCATCAACTATCATCAACCAAGAACTTGCAACTAAATCCTAAAATGCAAAACCCATCAAATTAATGCACCACACATGTACCAAACACTAATTACTTGTTTATTTCAACACTAATTAGCTTTAATTTCATGTTCCACCCAAAAGCCCCAAATATAAAAATTAGGTTGAAACCCTAATTTTCAATTCGTGGGTTTTTATCACCCAATCAAGCTCAAAACATGTTCTATTTACCTTCTCTAATCACCAATTGCAAAAGCCCTTTGAAATATTTAGAAAACCCTAAAAGTACGAATCTTAATTCTTGAATTTTGAGGTGTTAATGAAGTCCAAATCGAGTGTATGATATATGGTTGGAAAGAGGAGAGAGAGCTTTAAGATGGTGGTGGTGGTGTAGGGTGACGCTACCAAGAAGCCGTGGTGGCCGGAATAGTGGCCGGCGGTGGTGGTGATGTTATTAGGTTTTAGTGAGAGAAATGCAGAGAGAAATGGTGTTGTGTGTGTTTTCTAGTGAGAGAAATAATCTAGGAAAATGAGGGGTGGTGAGGCCTTTTATACATGGACATAAGGACCTTAAAATAATTAAATGGGAGGAGGGGCGCCAGCCATAAGGGAAAAGAGGGGTTTTGAAATTGAGGATGGAAGTACATGATATTATGATAAAGGCGTGTCAAGAACATACCATAGGGGATTAGTTTATTCTTGGAGCCTTGAAGATTTACAATTCGCATTGCGAAGAAGTAGGCGAGATTGTATGGTTGTTGTGTTAGCAAACAATACATTATGTGAGCACAACAAGCGGGAAGGATTTCTCGATTTCCCCTAAGGCTCCAAACATTTTCTCGTAGGATGAGTGCAAGAGGCTTGTACTCTTCTCGGATATCCCGTGTATGGATAATGTTTGGATCGGAGTAATGGGGTTTGCATATTATGCGATTCAAGTCTTCCGGGGAAGGTATATGTGAACAATATGGGCTATTTTCTTCACGAAAGTTGAAGAGAGAATCAAGAGACCAATCTTCAGTGAAGGCACATTGTCCATGATTTGGGATCCGGAGGATGTGAGCAAATTGCCCAAGGGTTAAAACAAACTTTTGGTTTTTGATCCAAAACCAAAGAGATAGAGAGCGATCCTCGTTACGAACGAGTTCAACTTGACGGAAGAATTCCAATACAAACCTTGGACATATTTTCTCGTTAATTTCGAGAAGACATTCTAGTCCTATGGCTCGGAAGGAAGTATTGATACCTTCTTCGAATTGTAGAGGGGTGTCAACAATACGTCCTTCGTGGAAGTGACGGGTTTCGGGATTATTGAACCCACGGACATGATTGTCAGGTGTGTTGGGATCAAGAGAGATGTTAGGAGTGTAGACGCTAGTGAGTGAAAAATCAAACTCATATTCATGCGACATAGCGAAACCTATAGAAAAGATGAGTTAATAGGAAGTGACGTATTGCGGGCAAAACAATGATTACCTAACGTTTTTACTATATTTTTATTAACAATGATACTTAACTCACTTAATGTTTGACATTCTTGTGGAACATTACTTTTAGGAAGAAATCGGTTTTTATTTTGCATGAAAAACTGTTATCCAGGAGGACGGTTCCTACGGTTCCCTTTCATAAGGGATCCGGCTAGTATACCTACCGGGATCCGTGGATCTGTAGTAACAGAAGCATATTTTTGATAAAAACATAGGTTTTTAGATCTTATAGTTTTATACCAAGATATGTGTATTAGCCTACATTTTCTTTTAGCATGCATACATGGTTTCTAATGTATCTCGAAAGAATACGAAAGATATAAATCAAAAGAAATGACAAACACATTATGATAATAATAACCTAGATAAACTAGACTATTAGTAATATTTCATTTCAATGCTAAGAATGATACAAAGGATTGGGTATATAACCCCAATGTAGATTAACAACACAAAGTATATGTCTCCGTATGAGAACTTCATCATAGGGTACACAAGAGCGATAAGGCGAGCACGAGGCGATGTAAACCATGTTGATGACGAACCTTCTTGGTTTTGGTTTTAGATGAGATGAGATGAAGATTTGAATGAGAGGTAATTTTTTTTTAAAGTGGAAGATTTGAAAAAAGTGGGGATTTGATGGAGTGGATGACGGATGGGTTTTTATGAGAAAAGAGGAATTTTTTGAGATTTGTTTTTTGTTTTACTATTACAAGGATATGATTTTTGGATTAAATGAAATAAAACACAAAATTTATGAACCTCGAATTTAGACGAAAAAGTAACACGTATGCGAGAAATGCTTCCTAATGAAGCTACATGTAAAATATGAATATCCACAAAAGATAATCATATAAAGACCTATGTAAGCATGCTTATTTATCAAGCTAATGTTATTTAGAGATAAGTGGAAAGTAATACCTCTAATGCACTTAGGAATGTCTTTACAAATGACACAACAAATGTCAGTAGACAATTCCGGCTCCTTTTTGTTTAAGATACCTTCTTAGGGAAGGTATTCTTGTTACCAAGCAATTCCTATGGCTTGGTAGGTATGAGCTTTAACTAAGCAACATGACAAAGAAGATTAGTGTAATTAAATGAATAGTAAACAATAAAGCAAAGTGTTGTTTTTTTAATCAACATCCAAACAAAGATTTTAAAAAAGCATGGTGTTTGTTTTTATGAAAAACCTTCTTTGTAGTTTTCAATTAACCATGGATCGTATCAAGTTTTTAAAGTACAATATACTTTAAGAAACTTGGTAACGAAGCTCTGATGTCAATTGTGGAAAATTAGAAGGGGTTTCAATAGTTTTACCAATTAAAACTCGTTTTGAACTATTTACATCGATTTATGTCAATCTATTTGGTTGTGTGTTGGATGTTAATAAACAAACATATAGAAATATATATATATATATATATATATATATATATATATATATATATATATATATATATATATATATATATATATATATATATATATATATATATATATATATATATATATATATATATATATATATATATATATATATATATATATATATATATGTAATGAAAACTCCCCGAAGCACAAAACCACAACGCGAGTATTTATAGTTCGTAATCACTACACAACACCGCCTACTCCACTCCCGAGTCACCTATGTTGGAATCAGAAACACCGACTCCTTATGGTGGAGAAACGTCACAACGTTGCCTACACTTTATCCGGTACAAGGCTAGATACCGGGTCCTTTTCACCAAGGAAAACCAATCCTATCACAACGTCGCCTACCCTTTATCCGTTACTAGGCTAGATACCGACTTCCATTACAATGGAGGAACTACTACCAAACACTACATCAATCACCTAACCCCAAAGGAGATCTACTCCTTATAACAATATCAACAAGGATAACAATATCCTTTGACCCAATACTAATCTATCTTTTACATCGAATCACACCATATCGAATGTACACCTTAGGCACCTTTCACCAATGCCTTTGACTCGATCTTTAAGACACCCTTCACTAATGTCTTGTGTCTTGATTTCTAGGCACCCTTCACTAATGCCTCTAGTCTTGACTTCTAAGCACCCTTCAAAAGTGCTTATAATACTGAGGATCGACACCCTTCACTAATGTCTTCGTCTTGACACTTGAGGCATCTTTCACAAATGTCTTCTACATTACACTTCTTAGGAGAAAGAAAAGAACCATCAACAAGAGAGCTTCAGTAGTCTTGATGATGAGGAAGCATGGCAACTCATGGACTTGAGCTTGCTTGACTTCAAAGGTGGTGATCTCGCCTTTAAGAGGAACCTAAAGAATCACACAAAAACAAAACTACATACATAGATCACTTGGATCTGGGGTTAGAGAGTTTTTAGCTCAAAGAGAAAGTATGTGAGAAAGGGGTGAGAAACAATAAAGAAATGGCTCACTATTTATAGAGAGAAAATGTCTACTGTTCCACGGATCCCACGGATCCCACCCTCAAGGGATCCGTCTAGTGTAATGCTAGGGATCCGTGAGACGCTCCTCTTTGCCCATGGGTATTTTGGTTGTGGGTCATGGGTTATGGGTTGATCCATGGGTATTTCTTTAGATACAATGTACCTAATGGGTGCAATGCATCTAGTCAAATGGGTATGGGTCAATACCATGGGTTATGAATATGTTCCATGGGTTGTAGTTTTTACCCATTATAATACATACTAGTTATGTATATATTTGCCCAATATGTAAACACTAGTTGTACATATATATAACTAAATCATAAAATCACTTATACTTGTTTTAGTGTTTTATGTGAAAACGTAAGTGTGTTAGAAAACTATTGGCTCAAACCATTTACGTATTTTATTTGTTTTGTTAAAATGATTTTACGTTTGTTATCGAAAAAACATTAGAAGATCGTAAAATATAAATAAACGTTTTTACGGCTTATTTGTATTAACAACCTCTATATTCAACAAAATTCAGTTACTTGCAACAAAGATTATTGGTTGTGAATTGAAGACAAAAATACCTGGCCGGCTAATAAACTCTTGAGAATGTGGGAGGCAAGTACAAAGTTCTTGGATCATAATTTTTATCTTCAGGAGATCTCTTATTAGCATCCATCTGTTCCCTTAATTAAAATAAATGAAGCTTCAGTAAAATACTAAAAGCTAGACCAACATTAGCACCTTCTACTTCTTCCTTTGCTTCACATATACCTTCTTCATCATCTTCTATTTTTTTGCGTGTTACTACAAAATATATTTAATATTTATACCTAATACATTATTTGCTTGCTTGAATTAAACCCAACGTCATAGTAAAAAACTTGTGAATTAACTAACCCAGTTGTGAAATGTGTATTTTTCTCCCATTTCACATACACTTTCTTCACCATCTCATATCTTGTCCGCATATTATAAGAAAACACACTAAAGGGTTTATCTTTCTAATAATAATTAATATAATATAGATCATTACCAACAAAATAAGAACACATACTGGAATCATATTTCAAGGTTTAATTAATCGAATGTAGATAGTAATTAAAACTGGAATTGAAATCCAAACATACCTTAATAAACACAAAACATATGAATTTCATATGTACTCAACCATCGGTTAATGAATTTGTTGAATTTGAATTGGGGAAATGAAGGATTGTTGATTTTGAGTGTGGTTTTTGAGGTAATTGCAGTTCTAAGCGTTCATTTAGGTTTTAGGATTATGGTAAATGATGTTTGTTTTGTGAATGAAACCGATTTCAACCCATGATAAGCGTTATGAATTTGAAATTGATGATTGAGAGAGATTGATTGCTGATTTTTAGGGGAGTTACTAAAATTGTGTTAATTTTGGAAAAGGGGTGGTTTTATTTAGTGTGGAATGCTACGTGATTAAGAGATTGCTAAATATGTATTTAGTTTTAAAATGTCTATCACAAAAAACACTTGCTCTAGTAGTTGGAGTGTTCCTTTGTGGATGTGGAGACTCAAGTTCGAATATCTCTAGTGACATATTTTTTAAACAATTTCCGGATATTACATGAAATGTGTGAGATGACTCATCATTGAGGTGACATTAAAATGCACACATGGCATTGAGGTGGCATTAAAATGCGTGGCATTGTTTCATGATGAGTCATCATTTCCAACTCAATGTACATGCTTCAAAGCATCAAGTACAAATCATACTTAGCAGTAATTCGAACCCAATAGTGCAGAAACAAAATAGAGTCGCTGAACCATTTTTTTCTACAATATTCTTTCAATAACCTAAACAGACATGAGAACACTAAATGCAAATCCTCCCCAAAACTGATGCAAATACCGATACCAATTACCAATAATGATAATACTTCAAACAAAATCCAAACCAATAATCACGAAACTTTTAATCAACCCCGAACTATACCATTACCAATTCAAACGAAAACAAAAAACCTACGAACTGAAGCAAACTACACCATGAACTAAAACAAAATAATTAAAACATCAAAACATAATACGGCCCCATATTCATATTTAGTTATACTACCGATCCACTAGCTACCATGTATTAATTTCATGAACCAATCACAATATCCCAATTTAGCAAACCAAAAACTTACTTTGGTTTTAATAATTATAACATATACGGCAGTGGACAAATAGCGAACAAAGAGTTACCTATATTTTTTCTTTTCTTCCTTTTAACGGACCAGAAACATATAATGGCAATCAGTGATCAAAATTTTAAAGCGCATATGACTACTATAACTTCTTTATATATCCAGCTCTTGATATCATGTAAAATTCAGAGGAAAACTGAAAATATATATCATTCAGATTTAACTAACTATAAAGATTACATGACATTAAATACAAAAACAAATACGAAACCTTAACTATTAAACGTGCATAAACAAGTGAGTAGGGCTATAAACTTTGAGGAGTGTAAAGGTGCGATGAGTAGGGCCACCAAATTTCATCTGATTTATTATATATACACACGATATAAGGCTAGAAACTTTATTAAATTAACTACTTATCATATGTATATTAGAGGCTCATGGCTTTATTGTGACCTGCCTATACAATATAAAAATTGTGAAGACACTTTAAAAGGTGTGGTTTTTGTTGCAATTAATAAGTTGGTAACAAGGAAGTTTAGCTATAATGCATGTCTTTTTTTGTCATCTCAATCTTTCATTATAATTGTTTATCAAAGTCTATAGGGTTTATTGACAGTATTTGTGAGATACACCTCGATTAGGTTGTATAAGTTTAAGTCTCGTGTGAAATGATTGTGTTTGTATTACAGGTTTACCTGTATACTATAAGGGTTTTTCTTTATTTACAAATTTATTTAGCTTAATCATATCCATTGCCGTTTCTCATTTGTTGATTGCTCATCTAACAATTTATGTAACATAAAATATGACTTCTTTTAATTTATATATTTTTTATATTACGTGTATTAATTTATATACTCGTACGATATGTCAGGACCATAATAGATACACGGAGAGTGATGATAAACTCGACATTGATTTTCTTAACTTATTGAAGGCTTCTTGTGGTATGCTGTAACCACACAACAGGAAACCAGTTGTTTTGTGGTCCTGCCTATAACTGGAACCACTTAAAATACCTTGCAATATATAATTCCTATTTTCTCTTATTTATGTAAGACAATGATAAACTCCGTAATTATAACTTTATTGATAACCATTATTTATAATAATAAACCTAATTAAAAGCTCACAAACCGCTTAAGTGGTTCCTTATAATGATGTGTTTTCGATTTTGTGATTAGGGTTTGTGAGGTGGGCTTAAGAGGCGGTACCAACATGTACCACCTGGTGTCGCGATCGACTCACCTAATATCACGTTGAGCAACGAAACCCGTAAGTATAACTTTATTGATAATCATTATTTATAATGGTAAAACCTTAATTTTCAAAACCCACAAATCGGGCTTGAGCCTAATCATCCACTTATAATTTATTCATTTTTTTATATATAATTTTTCTTTTATTATTGAGCGTTGCTTTACCAAATAAAAATATCAATTGGAATACGAATCATAGACCAAAGGTGCCAACAGTGTGGGGGTACGTCCCTTTTTATATGAAATGTCTGGCCACATCGATCTAACCGACATTTAAATAGAAAAGGTATTTGAACGGTATAAATTAACAAATAAATAGTATTTAAAACTTGGAATGAAACCTGCAAAATAAGGTTTTTCAAACCCATCTAGCTTGGTTGGTTTAAAGAGTCGTACCTATTTCTATTCACTATGTTATCAAAACCAAACTCATAGTGATTCACATCAACAAACCAAACAGACACTAAGTACGACATGTTTCTTTTATGAATGTTGAAAGAGTTATCAAGAAATTAAATAAGAATACACTAGGCAAATAAAAATGATACAAAGTTAATTCTTCTATTACAAATCCAGTTGAATGACATAAGCTTCATATCGTTGTAGAAAAACTATTTTCTTGGTTGCTTCTCGTAGAAAGTCATGTGATCACCAAACTTTCATAAAAATCAAGTTGTGGTCTGCAATGTTTTGAAACCGGGTTTGAGATTGGCCCTACCGAACCATCGGCCATTGGTCAATGGTCAACCGGTTCGACCACGGATCAACCCGGTTAGAACCGGTTTTATCGCGTGTCCAAACATCCATTTTTATTGTCAAACATAATGTCCAGCTACTTTCTTTGTGAAAAAGCAAAGAATCATTTTCATTCTCTAAACAACAAATCGAAGACGAGGATATAAGCCTACATAATTTATAATCTGCGTAATTTTACAACAATATAAATCTTACGGGATTACGTGTTTACATCTTGGCGTAAATCACCAAGAGATTCTGAGTTTCATCTTCACGGTTTATTTTTGAGGTTTTGTATTAAAAAGATAAAACCAAACCGGCCGGGTTTGAGACGGGTTGGCCGGGTCACTTAAAACCCGGCGGTCTAAAGCGGTTGGCCGTTTTTGTCCGGAACCTGGTCAACCAGGTTACCCGGCCAGGTCGACCCGGGTTTCAAAACATTGGTGGTCTGAACAAACTTTGAGTGCTCGGCAGCAAGGGCGTATCGTCAATATACTATAAACCCATATTATGTAACATTGTCAGTCATAGGCAAAGCTTTAGTGAGACAAGAGAGGGTGGTGGCCCCCACAACTTTGCCCCGTAGTGTTTTTCTATTGATTTTCGTATGGTAAAAAAAATATTTTTCACTTTGGTCCTCCTGCGGAGTAATAATTACGCTTTTGGCTCTCTGCAGTAAAATGTCAAGCTTCGGATAATGCCAATAAAGCCGAAAAAATATATTACTTGATCAAATTGTGTAACATGTCTTTGTTTCTTTGCATTGTAATTTATGAATTCCCAAATCCCTATATATAAGAGAGGTGATTTGCACACTTTTTATTTTGATTTGCACACTCAATTGCATGCTGCAGATAAAAGCGATTGTAGATAATGTACAACTATGTAATGCGTAAAGTTAAGTGTCTTAATAAAAATATGAGTGTCAAATCAATTCTTTATATTTTTCTTGAACATGAAATTTATTAAAACACAAAAGCAAAGAAGAAGCTAGACAAGCAAACAAGAAGAAAGAAACAACCCAAAACATACACCTTAGAAAAAGTAAAATACCAAAGACACAAAACCAAACACTTATGAAAGAGAGGACCTACACCAAGGGTTTAACTCCCTATCATTCCAGTTAGCAATATTCCCTCGACTTTTGCTATGAATCTAAAGATGAGATACAACTTTGATCTCCGTTACCACAACGTTAGTGCTCAAATCTCTGTTTTAAAAAATATGCTCATTTCGATGTTTCCATATCACCCACGACGTAATATGAATAACAGCGTCAAAGGTTTTTGTGAACACCGAGACTAAACCAACCAATCTTAAGGATGTTAATCCATAGACCAGAAACTTTGATAAATTCTCTATTAGAATTAAATCCACCAAACGAGCCATGAATGGAGAATATAACTTGACGCCAGAGAGCATCCGGTTCGGTGTGAAACCTCCACCACCACTTTTCGAAAAGACCAAGATTGCTTGACGAGAGACTACCAATTTCAAGGCCACCCATGGAACGATCTTCCATGATTTACTTCCAAGCGACCCATGAATTCTTCCGATCCTCAGTTGAACCACCCAAAAATAATCTGCACCTTATGCTTTCCGAAAGGCTCAAAAATTTAGATGGAGCACGAAATATAGCAAAGTAATAAAGTGAAAGGCTACCCAGGACACTTTTACCAAGAGTGAGCCTAGCACCTATAGAGAAACACCGAGTTTTCCATGGAGATAATATTTTTTGAACGTTGTCAATGATAGGGGACCAATGGCAGCGTATAGACATATTAGCCCTAACTGAAAAGCAGAGGTAATTAAATGGAAGAGACCCTGGAGTGCACTTTAGAGTGCTTGCCATCCAATCAACTTCATTTCTAGCTACGCCCACACCATATGGAACCAATTGAGTTTGAGACCATATGCTAAATGAAAGCACCTAAGAATCCGAATTAAATTCTTCTAGTTCATATACGACCATTCACGAAGAAAAATGGCGTCATCAGCGAACTGTAAATGCGAGACTCTTAGTGAATCATTACCAATATGGAGATCGTTAACAATACCTCCCTCAGTAGCTTCCTCGATGACAACACTAAGAGCTTAGCCACGATAAGACATTGGAAAGGAGAAAATAGGTCTCCTTGGCGTACACTTTTTTCTACTTTGAATTCTTGAGTTGGTGACCCGTTTACCAAATATATGCGTAAGAAGCATTTAGGTAGACCTTAATCCACTTCCTCCAAACATGACCAAATCCCATTTGACACATAATGTCATCAAGAAAATCTAGTTAAGAGTGTCAAATGCCTTTTCAAAATCCATTTTGAAAATAATTAATTTGGATCTTCGATGGGACACCCAATTGATGGTTTCATTAAACATTAGCGGACTATCAATGATTTGACGACTAATTAAGTAAGTGGACTGGTCTTTGCTGATAATAGAATGAAAAACAAGCTTTAGTCGTTCCGCGAGAATTTTGGCGATAATATTATATCAACAACAGAAATCGTCCGATAATCCGATATGCATAACCGGTTGAAAACTTTACGAACAAGAGAAATGAATAATAATGAACCAGCAGAACCAAAATTTCAAGAACCGCCAAAAATCTCCTCATGAATCGAAATGTGAAACCGTCGTTGTAGGACCTTAGATATATCAACTCTATCACACTAACACTAATATGAAGCAAGGAATGGTGACTTAAGTGAATGATATGGTGCGTTTTATGTAGAGAAAGAAAGATGAAAATGAAGAGGTTTATTTTATAGAAAAACACACACTTCACACTCAAGCACACACACCAAATGACTAGGTGTGTACCTTTTATACTTAGTACATAAAAGCCTTATGGGCTTTGGATGGGCTTTGTTTGGTTTGTGGATTGGGCTTACATTACAACTTGACTAAACATTACATAACTAATAACCGGTTAAATTGGCCCAATCCACGAGCCCAATGACTATTCTAATACAATATATAACACACGTTACAAAGTTCCTAAACGTGAATGACCATCACTTTCTAACACATTCTATTAAGGCTAACAATCTCCCGCTAAGGGGTGGTCATTCAAAAAATGCTCCACATGATTAGGTCTTTAGGTTTCTTGAGCTTGAACTTTGTGTGTTGATATTGAATAGTCTTGATTCTTTGTTCCTTCATGCTTTGTGATCAGATAATGGTGTAGTCTGCCGTTTGTCAACTTCTTTGAGATAGGTGTCTCCATGTCTTTCTCCACCATGCTCACACTTCCTTTGTCTTTGAATTTGCAATGATGTGAAGTTCTCTAGTCTTTCAACTTTGTAGATTCTTTGACATTGACGAAGAATCATCTTTAACTTTGTGTTGCCTTTGATATTGATGAGAACTTTCATGTGTTGAGATGTTGGTATGAGCATGGTGATATGGTGCGGTATTTCCTCCAAGGAACCATCATCAGTACCTGCACGAATATGTTAGTTGAAAAACACCAATCGATCATGGTGGAATTTTCTAAAAGAATTGACCACTACGATTGTTTTACTGATGAATGTCTTGATTCCATTCACCTTGGTCAGGCACATCAGCCGTCCGAATCCCGTTGAGTGACAGTTATCATTACTATGAATAGATTCAAGTAATGACCCACGTCTTCAGGATTCGATTCGTGAAAGGAATCTCCTAAGCGGGATTTCCAGAACTTACAAGTTTGAATGTCGAGGATGTTAACAGCATATTGTGAAAACACGTCTCTAATTCTTACAAAGGTTGTTCACGAAATTGGAGGCCCTCAAGAAGGCTAACACGACATACCAAGTATATCTACAATTCGGTGAGTCATTTGAAGCATCATCCTCACATCAGACCGTTTGAGACACACTAAGCGTAACCCACAAAGGATTACCAGTGACATCTTGTCATGGTCGCTTAATGTTGACCTTGGCAGGAATTTCCATTCAATCACTGAGGATCACAATTGTGAGTCCCCTCATAAATTTTCTGGCAGATTGCTAAGATCTGTGTAGGACTCTAGAATGTATCACTTGTGTCCTTATTGTTGAACAACAAGAGATGAAATGTCGAGTGTTCCTAAGAGATCTTTTAATGAATCTCGTGGCTCTAGACTCGATTAGTGCATTTTGGTTTTCCTGAGCGGAGACTAGGGAGAGGGTCTCCTTCTTCAATACCAACAATCTCTAAGAGAAAGTCGATAGACTATGTAGGGTTCCCAGTGAGACTGAAACAAATCCTTTAAGAGGAATTGAGTGGCTAGAAGGTTAGGTGCAGTGTGATAAGGATTTAAAAGGTACACTTTTGAGGGGTCATTTAAGCCCTTAATTGATCACTTTTGTATCCGTTACTACTTAATTTCGTTCCTTTTCACTTTTAGGTCTCTTGAAGGCAAATTCTTTGGAATGACACTTATTCGGACGAAAAGGCGCGAATATCTGAAGAAAATAGCCAAAGTCAAGAATCGAGACACTCAAGTTCTTTGGAATCGAAGGGGACGGCGTCGGTTAATCTGCGACGCCGTTGCAAAATGTTTTGTGACGACTCGGTGCCAAATTGCTTATTTACAAGTGATGGCATCGGGTTTTAAAAGAGTAGGCGTCGCGACTCGACGGCCTAGATTTGATCAAGCGGCATCGAGATCAAGGCAGCGGCGTCACGGGCATAAGGTGGCGCCGTCACAATGATAACGTGGCCAAGACGAAACCCTAATGACGGCGACCAACGGCGTCACAATTAAAGAGTGATGTCGTCGCAGTTTGTAACACTATATATAGAATCCGAATTTTTTAGTTTTTAGAGAGGTAGTTTTGGGGAGTAAAAACCTAAACCGAACCAAGGCTATCTTGGGCAGTATATTAGGGTTCCATGCCCTATTTTACAACAAGATAAGTGTTTTACTTCATTGATTCAATCATGTCTTCAATTGTTTGTGTGTATGCTTGCTTGTTTAACATGTCCGGCTAAATTTCTTGTGTGTTTGCTTAGATCTATGAAACCTAATTGTTAATTATTGTTAGGTTGTCTCTTATCTTAATTGTAATTGGCTTAGGAGTGCGACTAGGCTATCGTTGTGTTTAATACTTGATAAATCTTTGATAGTTTATGAATGACTTAGTGGATTTCGTTTACTAAACCGAAAGATAACCTCAAAGTTAGTTTATGAATGACTTAGTGGATTTCGTTTACTACACTTAAGGATGACTTCAAAGAGTTAGGGAATGCACACCTTACGACCTTAGAAGACACAACGCGTTAAGAATAAGGACGTGACAATTCAACCTTCAATAGGAGATAACTAGGGAGTAATAGTATCTAGGTTGTGGAAAACTAGAAGGGGGGGTTGAATAGTTTTACCAATTTAAAACTTCCTTTTAAATATTTAGATCGACTTATGTCAATCTATTTGATTGTTTATGTTGGACGTTGATAGATAGATATATAAACGTGTAATGAAAGATAAAGAGTAAGAAGCACATCACCACGACACAAGTATTTATAGTGGTTCGGCTACAAGGACACCTTCCTTGCCTACTCCACTCCCGAGTCACCTACTCGAGAGTTCGTAAACACTACACCAACTCCTTATGGCGGAGAAGCCTTCACAACGCCGCTTAACCTTTTCCGGTACAAAGCTAAATACCGAGTTCTTTCACACCAAGGCGAACCACACCTAACACAATGTCGCCTACCCTTTATATGGTGCTAGGCTAACCACCGAGTTCTTTCACACCTTAGGAGAACTAATCCTATCACAACGTCGCCTACCCTTTATTAGGTACTAGGCTAAGTACCTAGTTCTTTCACACCTTAGGTGAACTACACCTTCACGACACAACACCTATTCTCAAGGAGATCTACTCCTTGTTACAACACCATCAAAGATATCACCATCCTTGTAAATAAACAAATACTTATATGTATAACGATGCACCTCATCGATTATACGACCTAAGCATTCTTCCCAAATGCTACTTGATTTGATTCTTTGGCATCCTTCACTAATGCCTTTAACACAACGCTTGGCATCCTTCACTAATGCCTTCGTCTTGACACCTTTAGCATTCTTCACTAATGCCTTGACACGAATGATGAGCATCTTTCACTAATGCTTGCATCTTTACTTTTTCGGCATTCTTCACTAATGCCTTCAACCCAACGTCTATGGAGAAAGGTAGATCTATCAACAAGAGAACCTTCGTTGTCTTGATGATGACGGCATGGCAACTCATGGACTTGAGCTTGCGTCTTGAAGTGGTGATCTTTCCTTTAAGAGGAACCTAGAAGATCACACAAAACAAAAGACAAACTACATAGATCACTTAGATCCGAGGTTAGAGGTTAGAATACTTTGGGAAGTTTATATGAAAAGCACACATAGAGAGGAAGAAATGGCTCTCATTTATAGAGAAAATTCTCTTACTGTTTCCCGGATCCCACGGATCCCTACCACAAGGGATCCGGCTAGCACAAAGCTAGGGATCCGTGGTCCGCTCCTCTTTGCCCATGGGTATTTTTGGTTAGGGTCATGGGTCATGGGTTATGGGTTGATCCATGGTTTTCTCTAGATACAATGTACTTGGTTAAGTGGTATATATAAAACCATGGGTTATGGGTCAAAACCATTTGCTAGTATTTACCCTTTTGTATATACTTGTATTTACCCAATTTAGCATATACTTAGTTTTTACCCATTTAGCATACACTTAGTTTTTACCCATTTTAGTATACTTAGTTTAAGTATATGTTTAACCCAATATGTAAACACTAGTTGTTGTACATATGTATCTAAATCATAAAATCACTTATACTTGTTTTAGTGTTTTATGTGAAAGCGTAAGTGTGTTTAGAAAACTATTAACTCAAACTATTTACATACTTTATTTGTTTCGTTAAAATGATTTTATATTTGTTATCGACAAAACATTAGAAGATCGTAAAATATAAATAAACGTTTTCACGGCTTATTTGTATTAACATAGGTAAACACATCTTTAACTATCATACGAGCACACATCATTTAGACATAGACTAACCCTTAGCTTAGTTAATTAGAATAGATAATAGTAGAGTAAATCGGTAGAAATACCACCCCCCAAATCCAATACCCCGAGATTCATACCTTTCAATTTCCTAAAAAATATAAAAAAGATAAAAAAAATAATCTGCCTCAACCCCAACCTTAGCGTTGTAATTTCTCACTAGCATTCCTATTCCCCTAGAGAACGATATCAATTCCCGAGGCTTACCCTAATACTACACTACAATGATTAGGTTCACCGCCTAGGGTGTTGAAAAACTTGCTCGACGAAAGGAAGTTCCTTTGACCCCGAATGCGCTGCGTAAGCGTATCAAGTTTTGGCGCCACGGGAATAGAATAGCTAGTTAGAGTTCACCTCGTTTAGGTTTCCTTGCTGATTCCTATCAAGTAAGCTTTTTCCCATTTTTAGCTTCCTCGTAGTTTATCCCTTTCTTCATGACCTTTGTTCGTAAACCCATCACTTTTCATCATGGAAGGTGATAATCAACCACCATTCATCAACCTACCACCAAATGACCCGCCAATAGGCCGTACTCTTGGTTAATACTCAAGACCAAGCCACCCAGGCTATAGAAACACCATTAAGCTTCCCGACTAAGCCCAAACTACTACTTCGATCCGACACCATCCGGTTGGTGCAAAGCGGATGTGCATTCCATGGACTTCATTCGAAGATCCTAATCAGCATCTTAAGGATTTCCTTAAAATTGTCGACTTTATCGACCTCGATGCTACTACTCGGGAGACCACGCGCTTGCGTCTCTTCCAATTCTCTTTACGGGACCAAGCTAGTAATTGGCTTGAGCGACTTCCCGCCGGCTCCATCTCAAGTTGGGATGATCTCACCTCTCGTTTCCTTGCTCAATTTTTCCCACCGGGGAGAAATACTAAGCTTAGGAATGAAATCTTGATGTTCCAACAACATCAAGGTGAATCTCTCTACGACGCATGGACTCGATTCAAGGACTTACTCCATAAAGTCCCTCATCACGGCATTGATCTTTGGCTTCAAGTCCAACTCTTTTATGATCATGTCAACTTCCCTACTAAGCGATCCATTAACCAAGCGGCCGGTGGTAAACTTAGTGACCTCACCGCGGAAGAATCGTGGGGCATAATAGAGGACCTTGCTCTCTATGACAACGAAAGTTGGAATGACCCCCGTGAGTTGCCCAAAACCGTAAAGGCAATCTCCTTGCCTCCCCTTGACTCACAATCTTCCGACCGTAGGATGCTCGAGCTTGAAGATCAAGTTAAATTCCTAATGAGCTCCTACGAAAATCCTAAGTCTTCACGCCAAGTGAACAAAGTTTCTTCCTTGTGTGATCCATGTAGTGTTCCTCATGACACTCGTGCTTGCACAAGACTCCCCGAACAAGCTTCCGTTGACTACGCATCCTCACGTACCAATGGAACAGGAGGAAGATTCCCTACAACACCCGGACCTAGGACTTTCAATGACGCCCGAGAAGCATGGAAGGGAAAACCCGACTTCTATTGGGGACAAACCAAAGAATTCACATCTAATGATTTCTCTTGGCCCCCATCTCATGGCCCTAGCCAACAAAACATAGAAGGGATGTTGCAACACCTAGTCGCATCCCAAGAAGCTCAAATAGCTAAGCTCTCAGACCGTTTTAACCAACGACAAGCTGAGATGGATAGGAAGATAGATAAACTTTTGAAAGCCATGACCAATAGTGATAGGAAGGTTAATGCTATCTCAACTCCCGAAGCTTCCGGTGTAGAGATTAAGGATCCAAGCAAGTTAGCCAAGCACGTTCAATTCGTCAACACCATCACTTTAGTGAAACTTAATAGAACAAATAACGAAGCGAACCATGAGACGGTGCTTGAGGATAGTGAAACCCCTAGGAATGAAACAACCGAGGAAGTAGATTTCAATGAGTTTCCTACGGAAGAAGAACTCTCTCGCCACCGACATTTAGTACGAGACCTCCGACACATGTATGTTAGGAGAAGCCCTAGGATCAAGTTTGGGAACCCTTGGAATCTTAACATACCATGTTGCATAGGACACCTTTTTGTGGCAAAAGCATACATTGATCGCAAGTCCCCAATTAATATCATGACTAGCACCTATTATAATTGGGTAATGAAGAAGCCTATCCCAACTAGGCAAGATCCCTATAATCCTAGGGCTAGTTGCAATTTTCTTGGAAGAGTTAAGGGATTGCCCGTCTATGTAGGTAGTTTCACGTTTCCTACGGATTTCATAGTGGTAAATGATATTAGTACGGACATAGATCCTAGCTTGTCCCACGTTATTCTAGGAAAGCCTTTCATAGAAAATATCAGGATGACTTATGATCCATCATTAGGAATAGTGAGATTCAAGGATGAGACCGATGATGTAGCTTACCAAATGCCGTTTAAGATTGAGAAGTTTTCATCACTCTCCAATGATGAAAAGGAACTTAAACTATCGGTCTACTATAGGAATGAGGAGGATAAGGAGAAGGGAGTAGATTATGTTATGGCCAAGATTCTCGGTTTCTATAAGGATTGCTTGAAACTAGGACCGGAATATAGGGCGAATTGGGGAGAAGACGATTTCTTAGAAAGATGCATAATAGGGCATTACTATAACATGGAAAACCCCAATAGAGACCGTCATGAGGAAAAAGGTGACGGTAACGAGATTACGTAGGGGCACGACTTCAAGTCTAGCTACAAGACTCATAAATAAAGAAAAGCACTTCGTGGGAGGCAACCCATGCTTAATTGTTTGCTTGTTTGTGTCGTATATCTTTTAGTGATTGTTTATCCTCATGTTTAAATTTGTAAAAATGCTGTATTTTGTCTTTAACCTCGTCTTAATTACATATAAAGGTATTTTACATAAGGGATAAGTATAGGGAGGATTACACACATTTTCAAAAGAAACGTGAACATGAGAATTTCAATTAATTAAAAGATATACGTGTATGTTTGTTCGAGTCAAATGCTTATATCGAGTCATAATGAATGTTTTTTCAGAAATTTTTCCAGATTTTAAAGATAAAAATGTTCCAGAATTTTTTCTAGAAAATCGCGAGACCGATTCTGTCGGGATAACTGACGGCCGTGAGGAGCGAAATAGCTTACTACTTTTTCTCGTTTCCGTGCCACTTTTAAATTTTTTGAATTTTCCGGTCTTAATTTTCCGTAAAATCTATAAACATCCATTCCACAAGCATTATATCCTAGTTTAGTAGAGTCTTATATATATTGTTACCGCCGATTTTACGCGAAGGTTTCGTTTGTTTTCTTTAAGTGTGCAGGTTTTATTTATCAAGAAGAAGATATAAAATATTGGAAGAAGCTTTTCACGCATAACATTCTTCTTGAAGAAAGATTTAACCACTACTTCACACGGATCCTACCGAGCTAATCAGGGGAGTATTAGTTTCTTTCGTTTTTAATTACCTTCCATTATCTTAACTTTGATACTTTCGGGGAACATTGGGGACAATGTTCAGTTTAAGTGTAGGGAGGGAAAATAAAACGGTAACTTTGAAACTATGTTTATCCTTGACTATTTGCCTTGTCCAATTTCATTTGTGTAATAAACCATGAGAAATATCGATTAGGGTAATTTTGGCACCAAATTTAAAAATTTTCATGACATGTAGGAGTGGGCCATTAGTCTTAATAAAGCGTCTCATGGATAGGAAATTATATGACTAGCACAAAAACCCTTTACCACTTAAATTCCACCCAAAATGTGAGGATCACCCTTAGATTAGTAGGAATTAAAGCATTCATCTTTAATGCTTAGAGTGTGAACCGGTAGTATAATAGATTCTAGAACTTGATTTGTGATGCATTCCGAGATCGCTAGTAAGACTACACTTGTGTAGTTAGAAATAACTAAATGATAAGAGGCATTAGGATAACCCTTGTTTGATACCCGTAATATAATTACTTCTTCCACATAGGTTGAGTAATTCCCCCACACCCTTGCGTTGTACTCATATTTAGTACACGATACCCCTAGTTAACCCCTCAGAGCCTATTGATAAGGTTTTAAAATATACCTTTTTGTGGGATCGTTTAAGCCATTATTTGATCACTTTTGTATCCGTTATTACTTAATATCGTTCCTTTTCACTTTTTAGGTATCTTGAAGGCAAAATGCTGGAATGACACTTATTCGGACGAAAAGGCGCGGATATACGAAGAAAATGGCCAAAGTCAAGAATCGAGACACTCAGTCTTGGGCGAAGGGACGGCGTCGGGAACTACAAGTGACGCGCCAGTTCTATTAGAGACGCCGTTGGATAAGTTTTGTGATGACTCAAGAGCTAAATTGCTTATTTACAAGTGACGGCATCAGTTTAAAAGAGTAGGCGTCGCTGACCGGATGGCCTAGATTTGATCCGACGGCGTCGAAGATGAAGCCGGCGGCGTCACAACCATAAGGTGACGCCACAAGTCGCAACCTCTGCCAAGTAGCGATATTGTTTTGGCCATAACTTTTGCATACGAACTCGGATTTAGGTGACTCAAAAGCCCACGCGACCGGAGCGAGAAAATATACAGTTTGGTGAAAAAGTGGTCGTGACGTCATTATTCTTTAGGTGTGACACCGTCACTCTTTGCCGACGTAAAATCGCCTATAAATAGAACATTATAACTTCACTTTTGTAGGTCAGAACCCTAACTCCGATTCCAGGGCTTAGATAGGTGTTTTCCAAAGAACTTTGAAGGTTTCAAACACTCCAAAACATCTTGTAATGGTTTGTTGATTATATCTTAATCCATATATTCAATTTATCATTATGTCTATCCTATGTTTGATTAATTGTGTGTATGCTTGCATGTTTACCATATCCGGCTAAATTACTTGTGTGTTTGCTTAGATATATGAAACCTAGTTGTTAATTATTGTTAGGTTATCTCTTATCTTAATTGTAATTGGCTTAGGAGTGCGACTAGGTTATCGTTGTGTTTAATACTTGATAAATCTTTGATAGTTTATGAATGACTTAGTGGATTTCGTTTAGTAAACCCAAAGATAACCTCAAAGTTAGTTTACGAATGACTTAGTTGATTTCGTTTACTACACTTAAAGGTGACTTCAAAGAGTTAGGGAATGCATACCTTACAACCTTAGAAAACACAACGCGTTAAGAATAAGGACGTGACAATTCAACCATCAATAGGAGATAACTAGGGAGTAGTAGCATCTAGGTAAACACATCTTTAACTATCATACGAGCACACAACAATAGACATAGACTATCCTCACCTTAGCTTAGTTAATTAGAATAGATAATAGTAGAGTAATCGG
Organism: Chrysanthemum lavandulifolium; assembly: GCA_022545495.1. Taxonomy (NCBI): domain Eukaryota; kingdom Viridiplantae; phylum Streptophyta; class Magnoliopsida; order Asterales; family Asteraceae; genus Chrysanthemum; species Chrysanthemum lavandulifolium. The sequence continues at coordinate 194,493,539 of CM040239.1, read as the reverse complement.
TAGAAATACCAACCCCTAAATCCAAACCCCGAGATTTGTACCTTTCCCTTTCTTAAAAAATATAAAAAAAGATAAAAAAATAATCTTTCTCAACCCCAACCTTAGCGTAGTAACTTCTCACTAGCATTCCTATTCCCCTAGAGAACGATATCAATACCCGTGGCTTACCCTAATACTACACTACAACGATTAGGTTCACCGCCTAGGTGTTGAAAACTTGCTCGACAAAAAGGAAGTTCCTTTGACCCCGAACGCTACTGTAAGCGCACCAAGTTTTAGGCGCGCTGGCGGGGAATAGAATAGCTAGTTGGGAGTCTACCTGCTTAGGTTTCCTTGCTTGATTCCTATCAAGTAAGCTTTTTCCCAATTTTAGCCTTCTCATAGTCTATCCCCTTCTTCGTGACCTTTGTTCAGAAACCTATCACTCACCATGATACGTGTCTTCCGTCAAGATTCTTCACACTACCCGCCCCCAATCCTCCTCCTAATCCCGAAATTGAGAACGCAATCCCGCAAAAACCTTCACCCGTTCACCACTTTGGAAATCACCAAGGGCATAATGATTGGCAACAACAAAGTCCTTTCTATGACTCAGATTTCGATGAGGAATTTGATTATGGTAAAGCAATTGACAACGGGGAGGTCATTGATGAAGTTAGTTTTGAAATTGAAGAAGACCCCTCCCAATGTTTTGACCCTAGGTGTAGAATTGAGAAAGATGGCCCCTTTAACATGCAATTCCCTTGCAAAATAGGATTAGAAGGATTCGATGCTTACTTGAATTCGTTCTTGCCTTTAAACTTAATCTCAAGGAACCTATACAATAAAATCAAGGTCAATGAGTTAACTTATCAAGGGAACAATGTTGTTGAAGCAGTCACTCATTTGCATATGTTTGTTGGAAGTTTTGCTTATTTGGTAGAATTCATGGTCTTAGAAAACTTAGGAGAATTTATTGATAAGGACCTCACTCAAGTAATTTTTGGAAAACCTTTCAAGAGAATGACTAGGTTGAATGAACGGATGACTGATGGTCTAATTACATTCTCTGATGAAGTTGAGGACTTTGTCTACCAAATGCCACGTGCTCATCCTAGGTTTAAACACAAGGATCTTGAGGCGTGTAATAGAATGACTCCTATTCCATTGCTTAGTGAAAGGGATAAGCAAAGTGACTTAGGTACCCATATGAGAAAACTAAGAGGTACTACAAAAAATGCCTAGAGTTAGGAGATGACTACAAAAAGAGAGAGAGAACCTTGGAATGGCTTGGGTATGGGCACGTAGGCGTGCACGAGACCACGTAGGGGTACGACTTCGAGTCTAGCTACAAGACTCATAAATAAAGAAAAGCGCTTCATGGGAGGCAACCCATGCTTAATTGTTTGCTTGTTTGTGCCGTGTCTCTTTTATTGATTGTTTATTCTCTTGTTTAAATTTGTAAAAATGATTTATTTTGTCTTTAACCTCGTCTTAATTACATATAAAGGTATTTTACATAAGGGATAAGTGTAGGGAGGATTACACACGTTTTCAAAAGAAACTTAAACATGAGAATTACAATTAATTAAAAGATATACATGTGTGTTTGTTCGAGTCAAATGCTTGTATCGAGTCATAATGGATGTTTTGCGGAAATTTTCCGATTCTAAAGATGTAAATTTTCCGAATTTTTTCAAAATCGCAGACCGCTTTTGTCGGGATAACGACGGCGTCAGATCGCAACTCGACGGTGTCGGGAAGGAGCGAAACAAGCGATTACTTTTTCTCGTTTTCGAGCTACTTATAAATTTTAGAATTTTCCGTGTCTTAATTTTCCGAAATGCGTAAACATCCATTCCACAAGCATTATATCCTAGTTTAGTAGAGTCCTATATATTATTACCGCCGATTTTACGAAGGTTTCGTTTGTTTTCTTCAAGTGTGCGGTTTAATTTACCAAAAGAAGATACATAAGATGAGAAGGAGCTTTTCACGCAAACGCTCTTCTTGAAGAAAGATGTAACCACCACTTTTACGGATCCTACCGAGCTAATCGGGAGTATTAGTTTCTTTCATTTTAATTACCTTCCATTATCATAACTTTGATACTTCGGGAACATTGGGGACAATGTTCGGTTTAAGTGTAGGGAGGAAAATAAAGCGGAACTTTGAAACTATGCTTATCCTTGATTATTTGCTTTGTCCAATTGCATTTGCGTAATAAACCATGAGAAAATGTCGGTTAGGGTAATTTTGGCACGAAATTTTCAATTTTTCATGACATATTGGAGTGGGCCATTAGGCTTAATAAAGCGTCTCATGGATAGAAAATTGCATGACTAGCACAAAAACCCTTTACCACTTAAATTCCACCCAAAATGTGAGGATCGCCCTTAGATTAGTAGGAATTGAAGCATTCATCTTTAATGCTTACAGTGTGAACCGGTAGCATAATAGATTCTAGAACTTGTTTTGTGATGCATTTTGAGATCGCTAGTAAGACTACACTTGTGTAGTTAGGAATAACTAAATGATAAGAGGCATTAGGATAACCCTTGTTTGATGCCCATAATATAATTACTTCTTCCACATCGGTTGAGTAATTCCCCCACACCTTTGTGTTGTACTCATCTTTAGTACACGATACCCCTAGTTAACCCCTCAGAGCCTATCATTTTCGCGGTTCTCGTGATGTTTTGGTTTTCCGAAATATCAATGAAGAGCATTGTTTACACCCCACCCCCAAATGTACACCCATATCGCCTTAGCCTACCTTGTATGCACTCACTTTTAGTGCATTATTGTTATCACACTAAACCCTTAGTTCAATTATCTAGTTGCTTGCATAAGTTGCTAAGTCAATTCATATCCTTTGTACACAGTTTTGGGACGATTGGGACTCATGGGAAAAGTTAAATTTTATGAGATGACGGAAGGAACATTAAATTCAAATTCCTTTATTTGCATAATAATGTACTCCAAGTGTTTTGATCTTTTCAATTCGGGTCATATTTAGTGTTAGAGTAATAAAACTCAAGTGTAGGGATGTGCCTATAAATCCCTATCATGTTGATGTTATCGTAGAGGATGGTAGAGTAAAAGTGTATTAAAAAAATCGAAAAAAATAGAAAAAAGAGAAAAAGAAAAAAATAGAGTGTTAAAAAAAAACATACGGGCTACCATCCTACATCTATCTTTAAATTCATGTTTGTTTATTTCAGGTTATATAGAGTTTAGAGTGTCGAGTCTTGGCTTAGCAACGCTATTCTTCGCATGCTTGTAACATAAAGATTTTGACTTGCCACCACTAAATAGCCTATCCCACCAAACCCTTTGTTTCCCTACCGTAAGCCTATCATTACAACCCTTTAAAGACCTCTTGGATAGTCTTTCCTAGGTGCTTACGCCAAAGCGATGGAGGTTTGATCTAGTCTCAAGCCTATGGTAATCTATGTACTAGAACCGGTTAATGAGTGTTTTTCCAACTTGTTATATTTCATATACGCCCGAGAGATGTGAGTATCCAAACACCCCATGTGAGGTGCTAGTATGTAATTTCCATGCTTGTTATGACTTTTGCGGGGCTTATATGTGTTGTGAATTGTTCTAAACTAATGATTCATGACCTCTAACTTATAAATTGATTGGCTAAAAGCACATTTGCTTGAGGACAAGTAAATACCAAGTGTAGGGATATTTGATAAGGTTTTAAAATGTACCTTTTTTAGGGGTCGTTTAAGCCCTTATTTGATCACTTTTGTATCCATTATTACTTAATATCGTTCCTTTTCACTTTTAGGTATCTTGAAGGCAAATCTTTGGAATGACACTTATTCGGACGAAAAGGCGGATATCTGAAGAAAATGGCCAAAGTCAAGAATCGAGACACTCAGTGCTTTGGCCCAAGGGGACGACGTCAGGAACTACAAGTGACGGCGTCAGGTTCTATTAGAGATGCCGTCGGACAAGTTTTGTGACGACTCAGTAGCCAAATTGCTTATTTACAAGTGACGGCATCAGGTTTTAAAAGAGTAGGGCATCGCAGCTCAGATGGCCTAGATTTGATCCCGACGGCGTCAGAAGATGAAGCCGACGGCTTCAAAACCATAAGGTGACGCCCTCACAAGCTGCAACATGCGCGCTAAGTAGCTGATACTGTTTTGGCCATAACTTTTGCATACGAACTCGGATTTAGGTGACTCAAAAGCCCACGCGACCGGAACGAGAAAATATACAGTTTGGTGAAAAAGTGGTCGTGACGTCGTTATTTATTAGGTGTGACACCGTCACTCTTTTTGCCGATGTAAAATCGCCTATAAATAGAACATTATAACTTCACTTTTGTAGGTCAAACCCTAACTCCGATTCCAGGCTTAGATAGGTGTTTTTCAAAGAACTTTGAAGGTTTCAAACACTCCAAAAACATCTTGTAATGGTTTGTTGATTATATCTTAATCCATATATTCAATTTATCATTATGTCTATCCTATGTTTGATTAATTGTGTGTATGCTTTCATGTTTACCATATCCGGCTAAATTACTTGTGTGTTTGCTTAGATATATGAAACCTAGTTGTTAATTATTGTTAGGTTGTCTCTTATCTTAATTGTAATTGGCTTAGGAGTGCGACTAGGCTATCGTTGTGTTTAATACTTGATAAATCTTTGATAGTTTATGAATGACTTAGTGGATTTCGTTTACTAAACCCAAAGATAACCTCAAAGTTAGTTTGTGAATGACTTAGTGGATTTCGTTTACTACACTTAAAGGTGACTTCAAAGAGTTATGGAATGCACACCTTACAACCTTAGAAAACACAACGCGTTAAGAATAAGGACGTGACAATTCAACCATCAATAGGAGATAACTAGGGAGTAGTAGCAACTAGGTAAACACATCTTTAACTATCATACGAGCACACAACAATAGACATAGACTATCCTCACCTTAGCTTAGTTAATTAGAATAGATAATAGTAGAGTAATCGGTAGAAATACCAACCCCCAAATCCAAACCCCGAGATTTGTACCTTTCCCTTTCCTAAAAAATATAAAAAAAGATAAAAAATAATCTTCCTCAACCCCAACCTTAGCGTAGTAACTTCTCACTAGCATTCCTATTCCCCTAGAGAATGATATCAATACCCGTGGCTTACCCAAATACTACACTACAACGATTAGGTTCACTGCCGAGGGTGTTGAAAAACTTGCTCGACGAAAAGGAAGTTCCTTTGACCCCGAACACGCTGTGTAAGCGTACCACCTATCCTTTTCGCGGTTCTCGTGATATTTCGGTTTTCCGAAATATCAATGAAGAGCATTGTTTACAATCCACCCCCAAATATACACCCAAATCGCCTTAGCCTACCTTGTATTCACTCACTTTTAGTGCATTATTGTTATCATACTAAACCCTTAGTTCAATTATCTAGTTGCTTGCATAAGTTGCTAAGTAGAGTCATATCCTTTGTACACAGTTTTGGGATGATTTAGACTCATGGGAAAAGTTAAATTTTATGAAATGACGGGAAGGGAACGTTAAATTCAAATTCCCTTTATTTGCATAATAATGTACTCCAAGTGTTTTGATCTTTTCAATTCGGGTCAAATTAGTGTTAGAATAATAAAAACTTAAGTGTAAGGATGTGCCTATAAATCCCTATTATTTTGATGTTATCGTAGAGAATGGTAGAGTAAAAGTGTATGAAAAAAAATAGAGTGTTGAAAAAAAAAATTAAAAAAAATAAAAAAACGGGCTACCATCCTATATCTAAATATAAATTTATGTTTGTTTGTTTCAGTTATCTAGAGTTTAGAGTGTCGAGTCTTGGCTTAGCAACGCCATTCTTCTCATGCTTGTAACATAAAGATTTTTGACTTGCCACCACTAAATCGCCTATCCCACCAAACCCTTTGTTTCCTTACCGTAAGCCTAACGTTACAACCCTTTAAAAGACCTCTTGGATAGTTTTTCCTAGGTGCTTACGCCAAAGCGATGGAGGTTTGATCTAGTCTCAAGCCTATGGTAATCTATGTACTAGGACCGGTTAATGAGTGTTTATCTTCCATTTCCAACTTGATATATTTCATATACACCCAAGAGATGTGAGTATCCAAACACCCCTTGTGAGGTGCTAGTATGTAATTTTCGTGCTTGTTATGACTTTTGCGGGGCTTATATGTGTTGTGAATTGTTCTAAACTAATGATTCATGACCCCTAACTTTTAAATTAATTGGCTAAAAGCATATTTGCTTGAGGACAAGCAAATAACAAGTGTAGAGATATTTGATAAGGATTTAAAAGGTACACTTTTGAGGGTCATTTAAGCCCTTAATTGATCACTTTTGTATCCATTACTACTTAATTTCATTCCTTTTCACTTTTAGGTCTCTTGAAGGCAAATTGCTAGAATGACACTTATTCGCACGAAAAGGCGAATATCTGAAGAAAATGGCCAAAGTCGAGAATCGAGACACTCAAGCCACTGGAACCGAAGGGACGACGTCGTTGCTTAATCATGACGCCGTCATGACATGTTTTGTGATGACTCAAGAGCCAAATTGCTTATTTACAAGTGACGGCATCGGGTTTTAAAGAGTAGGGTGTCGCACTCACGGCCTAGATTTGATCCGACGGCGTCGAGAGATCAAGGCGGCGGCGTCGCAAGCATAAGGTGACGTCGTCACAATGATAACGTGGCCAAGACGAAACCCTAATGACGGCGACCGCGACGCCACAATTAAAAGTGGCGTCGTCGCAGCTTTGTAACACTATATATAGAATCCGAATTTTTAGTTTTAGAGAGGTAGTTTTGGGAGTAAAACCTAAACCGAACCAAGGCTGTCTTGGGCAAGTATCTTAGGGTTCCATACCCTATTTTACAACAAGATAAGTGTTTTACTTCATTGATTCAATCATGTCTTCAATTGTTTTGTGTATGCTTGCTTGTTTAACATGTTCGGCTAAATTTCTTGTGTGTTTGCTTAGATCTATGAAACCTAGTTGTTAATTATTGTTAGGTTGTCTCTTATCTTAATTGTAATTGGCTTAGGAGTGCGACTAGGCTATCGTTGTGTTTAATACTTGATAAATCTTTGATAGTTTATGAATAACTTAGTGGATTTCATTTACTAAACCCAAAGATAACCTCAAAGTTAGTTTATGAATGACTTAGTAGATTTCGTTTACTACACTTAAGGGTGACTTCAAAGAGTTAGGGAATGCACACCTTACGACCTTAGAAGACACAACGCGTTAAGAATAAGGACGCGACAATTCAACCATCAATAGGAGATAACTAGGGAGTAATAGTATCTAGGTAAACACATCATTAACTATCATACGAGCACACATCAATTAGACATAGACTACCCTTAGCTTAGTTAATTAGAATAGATAATAGTAGAGTAAATCGGTAGAAATACCACCCCCAAATCCAATACCCCGAGATTCGTACCTTTCAATTTCCTAAAAAATATAAAAAAGATAAAAAAAATAATCTTCCTCAACCCCAACCTAAGCGTAGTAATTTCTCACTAGCATTCCTATTCCCCTAGAGAACGATATCAATTCCCGAGGCTTACCCTAATACTACACTACAACGATTAGGTTCACTGCCTAGGGTGTTGAAAAACTTGCTCGACGAAAAGGAAGTTCCTTTGACCCCGAATGCGTTGCTTAAGCGTATCACAGTGCGTCACTGGGTCCATGACGTCTTTGTCTTCAATACCAGTGTCATCTAAGTGACAACCAGTAGCAGATGAATTGAACCTGGTTTCTGCCCTAAGTTTGATTATGGAGGGCTATTTCTTTTCACCATTTCTTTTACTTTTCTTTTTAATTCTTCAACCCCTTCTTTCTCCTTTCTCACATTTCTCCTTTTTTCAATCATACCTAAGGACTTCTAATACTAACTATGGGTATTGTCCTTGGGTACATCCCTCCGGCTCTGGCGGATCATAGGATGGATTTCCTATCCTTAGTCACCTTATAACTCCATGACTATCCTATGTTGCCATAAAACCTTTTTCTTGAAAATCTCTCAAAGTGTTTATGAATGAACACATGTTTGAAATACTCCGAGAGTTTTGAATTTTTCAAAAATACTCCCCCTTCACATGTGCTTATATTGTTTTAACTTAAATCTGAACATTTAGGGTAGAGTTTGCACTTTTTGAATTGATCGACTCATGATAGACAATTCCTCACGAGACACGATTACGTTGCCTAGTTAAAGAGTTCCATTGTCAGTTTTTAGGTGACAACTAGCTCTAATAACTAACTTGAAGTTGTAAACTCTCCTTGAAAGTGCATGTCTATCACGAGTTTCTCGAAATGGTACATTTACTGACTTTGATTTCTCGTCAATTCATTGGTTCCGTCCGAGTCGAGCTCTTTTGAGATTCAAACACCGATCATTAAACATTTTTGATCACATTTTAATCACGTCTTCTCCCCCTCAAAAATAGCATATTCGTGATATTTTTGATAGCAACGGATTAAACAACATTTTTAGAATCTTTTTGGGGAGACAAACGGATTTGAACTTAGCATGAAATTGGAACATTTTGGTTTTATACTCCCCCGTTAATAAAGCATATTCAATAAAGGGTTTTGGAGGGAGTTATCTTGAGCATAAAATATTTTGAAAGATTTTGAAGAATCTTGTTTGAACAATCTTGAAAAGGTGCTCAAGATGGTGATGATTTCTCACCAGTTTTAAATGTAGCGCACTGAAGCGTACACTAGCGATTTTGAAATACGAGTTTTGATTTGAAATAATCAAAAGTCATCATTTTGAGTTTGAGTTTCGTACTGAATTATACGAAAGCTATCGTGAAAGAAATTTTGAGAAGCGACATGTTTTTGAAAACATTTAAAGAACTCTCGCTCAAGCATCCGTACATGTCCGTATCAATGTTGAATGACATTTCTAGAAACGTCATGAATATCGATTATCTGAGAGACATGTCGTGAGAAGAATATTTTTGGATTTTGATTTTATATTGTTTTGTATTTTTTGTAAGTTTTATATTTTTATATTTTGCTTTTGATGGTTTTCAAATTTTGTATTTTGATTTTTAAAAGTATTTACAATGAATCTTTTGGAAGTCATTTTCAAGAAGATTCAAAAGATGTTCTAACTCCTCGGGGTTAGGCTTCGCATTCCAATTAAATCGAACTAAATCGTCAAACCTTTCTTTTGGAAGGAATTAGTAAATAGATCGGCGAGTTGGTAATCATCTTCACGAAAAATAATTCAACAAGACCTTCTTCTACGTGCTCCTTTATGAAGTGATAGCGGACACGGATATGCTTAGTCTTTGAGTGATGAATAGGATTGCACGATATGGCTATGGCACTTTTCGAGTCACAATACATAGGTATTTTATCGAAAGTAAAGCCATAATCGTGAGTTGTGTCCTCATCCATAGAACTTGAGCACAACACGAGATAAAGACACATACCGGCTTGAGTTGATAGTGCAAAGGCAATCTTGTTTCTTTGACGACCGACTTACTAACTTTTCACCCAAAATTGTGCTCCTCCCGATGTACTTGTTGTCGTAACTTGATCACCTGCGTGATCCGCATCCGAAAAGGCTATTAGATCAAATCCGTTCCTTCGGATACCAAAGTCCCATATGAATGGATGTCTTTAGGTACCGAAGATCCGTTTAACCTCTTTGAGGTGCACTCGGTAGGCTTTGCTCGAAACCGTGCTAATAAGCAAACAACAAATTAAATATCGGGTCGACTAGCAGTGAGGTACATGAGAGAACCAATCATGCTCCGATATTTCTTCGGATCGATATGTTTCCCAAATAAATCGGCTCTAATTTTTGGTGAAGTTACCATTGGTGTGCCAACCGAATCACAATTATCCATAACATGTTTTTTCAAAATCTCAATTGTATATTTAGATTGATTAATGAAAATTCCACGAGGGGATTGATGTATTTGTGAACCAAGAAAAAAATTTAGTTCCCCCATCATGGACATTTCAAATTTGCTTTTCATGAGATTTTCAAAATGTTTTGAAAGATTCGGATTAGTGGACCCAAAAATGATGTCGTCCACGTAAATCCGAACAATCAAAATGTCATTGTTGTATTTTCGTGTAAACAAGGTAGGATCAACCGTTCCTTTGGTGAAATTGTTTTTTATTAGGAAAGAAGTCAGTTCGTCATACCATGCTCTCGGAGCTTGTTTCAAACCATAGATTGCCTTTTTGAGTTTGTGGATATAGTCTGGATGTTCCATGTCTATGAAGCCTTCTGGCTGACTCACATACACTTTTTGTTTTAGAGTTCCATTAAAGAACTTGATCTTAATGTCCATCGATAAACCGTGATGTTTTGTGACTGATAGGCTAAGAAAATCTCGATCGCTTCAAGTCCGCTACCGTGCGAATGACTCTTCAAAATCTATTCCTTCTTCCCCGTCACGTATCCTTTGGCCACGAGACGAGCTTTGTTGCAATTACGGTCATTTCTTCATCCTTTTTGTTCTTTCATAACCATTTGAGATCAATGACTCGAATGTCAATTGGTCTTGGAACCAGATCCCAAGAGTCATGTAGACGGTATTGGAGAAGTTCCTCCTGCATCGCTTCTATCCAAGCATTTTCTGCCATTGCCTCCCGAATGTTCTTTGGTTCTTTATTGCAAATTGAGCAAAGGTAAATTCACAAGTCGCAATCTGTGGCAAGTTGGCGTCTCGTCTGAATTGGCCTTGAAGGTTCACCAATAACTTGTTCAATTGGATGGTCTTTTGTTCACTTCAGAGTAGAAGAATACCGTTGGTTGAACGTATGCGAGTTAGATAGTTCTCGTAAGTTTGAAGATGATTCAGTAGCAAACGGGTTTTCAAATACGTCTTCATCTAACGGTGCATCGTTTTGGTTTTGTGTAGGTTCTTCTTGAAATGATATGTTTTGGTTTTGCTCATCAACTGTTGGTAGAATGATTTGAGTTGTTGGAGTAGATGTAGATGATGTTGATGGAGTTGGAGCATTGGTTTCAACTGTGGTAGATGCATCTTCTATTGGTGGTGGTGGATGATGATTTTGAGCGGGTGCAGCGGAATGATGGTTTGATGCATTCGTTGAGGTTCCACCATAGTATTCATCGAACATTAACTCGAAGAAATTCTCCCATTCTTGTTCTGAAGGTTTGTCAAACGAAGTTGATTGAGCTCTTTGAGGTATAAGTCCTGAACTGATGTGTCCAGAAGTCTGCTGGTTAGGTGCGGGTCCTAATCTGTTTTGATTAGAAGCCATCGGATTAAGCGCGGATTCTAGAGTAAGTCTCTCAGAAGCCATCTGTGAAAGTTCGTCAAAATTCACATTCATCGTCTCCATAATCTTCCTAGTTCTTCTGTTATACACCACGAATGCCCTCGAGTTATCGAGTATCCAATCAAGATTCCAATATCACCTTTAGCTTTCGCTTTTCCTAGATCTTCTCCGTCATTCGTTGGATAGCACGAGCGCCAAACACGTGAAGGTAAGAGATATCAGGTTTTCTGTTGTTCACTAGTTCATAGGGGGTTTTATTGAATCTTGGATGGATTAGGGATCGGTTCTGAGTGAAACACGCAGTGGCAACAACATCAGCCTATAAAAATAACGGTGCACTATAATAGATTAGCATTGTGCGAGCAGCTTCCACAAGAGTACGATTTCTTCTTTCAACTACCCCATTTTGATGTGGAGTTCTAACAACTGATGTCTGATGAGTGATTCCAACATCCTCAAAATAAGTTCTTAACTCCTTATTTGTAAATTCTGTACCGTTTTCTGTTCTTACAATCCTTAATGGAGCTTGAAGAAGTACTTGAATACGCTTCAGAAAGGTGATGATGATGCTTGTTGCTTCGTCTTTTGACCACAGAAACTTAACCCATGTATATCTTGAATAGTCATCAACGATAATGATAACATCAAATAGTCCTGAATATTAAGTGTCAATTCCCCCGATAATGCTCGTTATTTATATCTTTTATTTGGATTTACGCTTGTTTTCCATTGTTTTCCACTTTCAGGTAAATTACGAGCATTGGAGCTAAAGAGACGGAAATGGAAACATAACTAAAGATTTATCACAAGATGCCTATTTTGAAGAAGTTACTGCGTAACTCTCTCTCACATTACGTAGTAACTATTGTGTGACCACGAATACCAACTTATCAAGAGGTTACGGCGTAACTCTTCCCAAAGGTTACGACGTAACTCCATTAGGTCAAAAGAGGTTCCACGCCACGATACTTACGCCGTAATTCATCTTGCATCACTTACGACGAACCGAGTTTATTGAAGACTATGGCGTAACCACTAATAAGGTTATGTCGTAACTAGCGAGATCTAGTGCATTTACAAAGAAATAGAAGGTTACTGGCGTAACTACTATATTGGTTACGCCGTAACCCGGACACGCCTATAAATACCCCACGAATTCCAGCATTTCTAATCATCCCATTCCACACACAACACACGAGAACGTGGGAAAAGCTCAAGGCAGGTCTAGGGAGCATACTGAGTGTTTCCAAGGAGAAGTCACCCATTACGATAAGCTTTAGCGTTTTATATTTCTTTTACTTTCAATTCATGTATTTCGTACCTTTGAATATTGAATTGATTTGCATGATTAATATGAGCTGCTAAGCACCCTTTGGTGCTAGCATAGTTATGATTCCATAATTGTTTTGTTTGCGTTTACCTTTACTTCCGTACAATTATTTCTAAGTGTATGCATGCATAGTTCTTTGGTAGTCACCCTTGATTCGGTAGTTTTGAATGGCGGTGAGGCCAATTACCTAGGAGATATGACCAACTGACCCTAGGTGAGCGGATCGAGACGGAAGGGTAAGATATGACCAATCGACGACCCTTTCTACTTGTGCGATTTGACCAACTGATCACCTATCGTTTGGATGAACTTAAGAATTGGGGGTGTAGTGTCTAAGTTCCTAACGGCCGGGCGCCACTATTTTGAATCTACCATGTAGCGGTACTTAATGACTTGGCTTAGGGGACCGGGAACAACAGGACTTATGACGGTGAGCCCGATTTCTCCTGTGGTGGCATCTTCTTTGATAGGTTAGGGCAAATTGACCAAATGTTGTCCTCTCGAATTTGACCCCACCAAGTAATTGGAAGTAGGTAGACGAGACATAACTAGCTAGGAGGATTGACTAGGTTAGCACCACTATTCCTCTATTAATTTCCTTTATCATTTATCCGCTTTTATGTCATTCTCGCATTAGTAGTTTAATTAATTAAATCCCTATCGAAACCATTATTATTCGTGACAATTATACTTAGTAATAATCCAACACACATAGCTCTTGGGACGACCTCGGCTTTACCATTTACTACACTACACGCCAAGATGCACATCGCCAGTTAGTGCACTAGGGTGACCATAGGTATAGCGAGACACTATAAATATTAAGACACAGTCAAGAAAACTCGCATCAAGAAACAAGATTTCTTCTTTCTTACTACAATAAGTACCTGAAATATGATCCTTACCTTTATCCATTTCATTCACCATGGGTTTAGGAGCAACCTGGACATTCGTCAATCGAGTGACCGTATATCAAACATGTACCACAACGAGAGGGTTTCCACTCGTATTCAATAAAAATAGTCTCTTTCGTATACCTACTACCTTCAAGCTTAGGAACAACAATTACCAAAAAACTCATTACATGCATTAATCTTTATCAAGGCTCTTACATAGTTGCTTCGCCCCATGAATCTAAACACATGTTATTCGTATACAAGTCTAGCATCATAATAGTACCAAATTTCGTGGCCATCAAGCTTAATCCATCAGAAGTGTATGCAACCAATGGCTCGTCATGAAACTTCACCCAAACTAGAACTCGAGACAATTCTTCTTGTAAAAGGCTCACAGAGAGCAACCACTTATTAAGAAAAATAGTAATTCCACATGTCATCCATGGACCATCTCGAAGAATAGAATCAGCACCATGAATCGATGAGAACTTGAAAAAGAAAAAAACCATTCTTGTTCATAGTTACCTTCACAAAAACATACTTTTCCCAATTATTGCGTATGAAGCATTCAACAACGGAAAAAGCAAGCCTTTTAAGTACCCTTATAGTGAGTTCTTCGATCTATCATTAACCTCATGAGCCGACTATATAGGTAACTCAAAGTCATAATCAGCATTATCAGGCATACTAGCTTCAACTTTTCGAAAGTTAGCCTTGTCCACATTAACTGAAGGGCTTAGCTTAGTAGCATATGTTTCTGGGACTTGATTAGTAGACAAACTACTAGTCTTATTACCCACATTTGTAATAGGATCAGTAGCAACACAAGCATTACCCATATTTGTAAGTGATTTATTAGGTTCGACATTACCCAGATCATCACTACCATTAAATTATTCTTACCAGGTTTTTCCAACTCATCATTTGTAACGTCAAGAACATTACTGATGTCAGACTTGACGCAACACCATGCACATTCTTATCAGCCTCCACACCATGGATCACAAATCTAGTAATCATCTTGTGTAATTTACTAGAACACTTAACATTATCCATAGCAACCTGCTCTAGTTGTCAACCAACACTAGTATGATCACGAGTCTAGTCCAAACACGCATGACATTTCCCATGCTCCTTACCATGTTTTTAGTAACATCAATTGTACTAGTATCATCTAACACAACCAAAAACTGTGGTGCAATACACTCAGGATCTGTTCCCATGCTACTTACCATGTTTTTAGTAACCTCAGCCGTACTAGTATCATCCACAACAACCGAGGACTAAGGTGGATCCAATTTAGTCATTCTTCATAGCCGTAATGGTTTCTATTAGCCCCACGCATTTTACCTTGAGTATTACGAATTGTCGCAGCCAAGTCACTCAACTTAGCAAAAGTTAGTTGTCGCTTAGTTCAACCGAATTGGCTTTCGAAACCTTATTACCATCTTTTTTTCTTATGCCTTTCCCACCCGAATCCTAAAACCCTTTACGCATACTTACATTCAAACAGCCTTAATCAACAACCAAGTGATGGTATAACAGTGAGCACGTCCAGAAAATAAAAATGAATCGCCACAAACCCTAGAATCGTAAATAACCCTAATCGTCCAAAAGTTGAAACGAAAATCGAACCCATAATTAAGAATAGTTTGGATCGTTTAATATGTCAAAGTATATTATTTTCCCATCATCCATATCCATATTCATTTACTTTTGATTCATTTATCCATATTCATTTACTTTTGATTCATTTATCAATATCAATATCTAATGAATGAAGCATGTAAATGGATATCCATTGAACAACATTCGTCTAAAAATATTCAGATTTTCGATCATGTTGTAACATAGATTGTTAGATAAATTATTTGTTCCATAATAAACAATGTTCAGTCTCATAGTTACATATTCATTTTGCATTGAAAACATAATCTTAATTTTGGATCACTTATAAAGCTTATGTAACGCAGACTAAGCTTTTATGGTAAAAATAAAATAAAATAAGTAACAATTGTAATGAAGTTTTGCATGAAAACTCTTTTATGAATTAATCACTCGCAAGCTAAAACATATAACAAGATGTAAATTTATCATTTTTTTTTCATTTGAAAAGTAATATATGTTGAAACTTTTAAATAATGTATGGGTGTATATGTTGTTCCGAGTGGTATACGGGTGATCTATGACTGACAAAATGTTATTCATATGTAATCTTTTAGTTTTTATACGCATTCATATCCATATAATGAAAGAATTAATGTGCAAAAACTTGGTAATGAGAAAATAGTTATGAAATGAATGGAAATGATGAGGATATGAGAATATGGTAATATTATCATAGAGGAGTATAACGGTAATTATCCATGGCGTATATATTTATAATGGATAAATATGTAAGTGTATAAAAGGCAAAATTACAACCCATTAAGGGTTGTAGGTTTTCGACCAATCCCCTAGGAGGGGTTAAGTTTGTTTTCTAATCAAACTAAAACAGCTAAATTGATTGTTCTAGTTCGATTAGGAATGTCTTTAGGTGGCCGATAAATATAAAGCTTCCTAAACTAGAGCCATGATACTTTTCTAACACTTAAATCAACTCCATCCTTCTCTCCCTCTAAAGGATATTCAAACCCTTAATTGACTTTTATAAGTCGACTTCTAGATGACTCGTACTCTCCAACATGTGTGGATTCTTAGACCTAGTTCTACTTGTGCAATACTAGTTGAGACCTGAAGCAACCAACGTGGTAATTCTACCAACAACCCTGATCGATCAACTGAAGATGAAAAACCAAAGGATAAAAGGCGATTTCGTGCACGCAATGAAGATCTAGGAGCTTATGTTCTTTCAGAATTAAGTAAGTCTTTTATAAACACCCTTTATACATGTTTAGGTTTAGGTTATATAACTTATTATAAGATATGTATTATGGGTTTGGTCTGCATGGCTATTATTTTGTTTTCTCCAATGTGCATGTTTTAGAGGCTATGCGGGTGACCACTAATAACCTAGAGTGGTATTAGATCCACCCTAATTATCTATAACCTAGCTAGGGTTCTTAGTAATTGCTTGTTTATCATAAAAATTGAAACTTTAATTTTGATTATGTTTGCTTAGTTAATTTATTTTTTTTAGGGTTTAGGGTTTTTGCTTTTTGTTGACAACTAGGGTTAATGACACTTGTGATTGGATTTAGGGTTTATGTGTTTGAATAACATAATATCAATCCATTAAGGTTTCCTAAACCTATATGATATCTGGTACAATAATTATCTATACCCAAAGGAAATACCACCAACAATCTACTACTACTACAAGAACAATTCATGGAAGCCATTCAATGAGATGATTGCTTATTAGTCTAGTAAGAGATTTCTTCGTTCATAGATTCCTTTGAGTCGCACCAACGACTTTCAGCTTAAAGTAGAAAGTTATCAACAAAATATCAACCTTACAAGACCAAATCAAGAGTTTCCAGGGATTGAAGATCTACCTCTTTTCACGATTATCAAAGAACCCGAGTTTGGTGTTGTTTATTGTTATAAGAAAAAAGGATTTCTTCGATTCAAAGAAAATGATAAGTATTCTTCCGGCACTCTTAATTCCATCAAAGTTCAACTTGAATTATTGGCCACGAAGGATGATCAACAACAAGGATCAACACAACTTCCAAAGATTGAAATAAACAAGTTGATTGAAGTGCTGCATATGATTAAAGAAAACATTATCTACCGCGGACAAATGCAAAAGATTAATCTTATTTCGGGGATAGATGTATTTCAGAAGATGTGAATGTGTATTGAGTATACTACAACACACACACACAAAATATTAGAAAATTACAAAAATAGAATAAATGTTTGGATCCAAATTTAAATTACTTAATAATACATTGGTAGAATTATAAAAGTAATCTAAGAAATTTTTAAATACAAGGGCCAAACATGACAAGTTATGAAAGTTGTTCATAACTTGGCATGGTCGCCATAAATAATGATTAGTTTTCGTTTTCGTATGTGTGTGTAATTCATTGTAGTTTGTTTTAGGGCAAATGATTGAAAAAATTATCATACTTGCCATTATTTTCTTTTGTGGGTAGCGAACAATTTTTTTTGCTTTTGTGGGTATTTTTCTTTCAAATTTATCCTTTTTAGGGTATTTTGCGAAATTTTTGGACATTTTTGCCCCTCTTAGCTAATAGAATTTTTTTTCCCGAAGGGTAAAAATGTCATATAGTATCCTAAAAATGATGAATTTAAAAAAGAGTAGACACAAAAGTAAAAGAATTTATTCACATCACAAAAAAAATGATAACAGATGATATTTTTCAATCATTCTTTGTTTTACTCTCGTTTCTATAAAATAGAAAAAGATTGTTATATTTACTCTCTTTCTTTACACACATTAACATACACAACTTTAACTTTTTTATATCATGGTGACTATCAAAAAGTATATGCATTAACTTTATATTACTCAACCAATGTTTTGTCTCAAATTTAAACATGTACAATACATTGTTTTGATATTATATTTAAAGTGTCAATATATACGATGCTTAATATTTGGAACAAAACTGTAAATGATCCAAACCATTAAGAATATACATTTTTTATAACAATTATGGTCGCGTTCTTTACATTTTAATGATTTTGTTTAATTATATGGTTTATTTGATAGAGAGAGAAAAATTCTTTGAAATTTGAGTTATCCCCGTTCTCCATTAAAGATCGAGTATGGGGTAAAAAATCATTTTTCGACACGAATGAGGAGAGAAACGATCATCAGAAAAATAAAGATGGGATGGGGATGCGGAATATGATACCCAACATTTCGTGCACTATTAATTGCCATCCTTATCCATGCTGAAAATACGATCTCATATACCCAACCCTGTTGGTCCTAGTGATGCATATATATTCCAACATGACAAACAACTTACAACTAAAGTTACAAAAGAAGCTCAACCAATGAGGATATAAAGATGCAAAAAGCCACATAAAAAAAACAATGTCGACAATAACATATTAATATTCTTGACCCACCTCCTAATAATTGTCATTAGTGCTTATTAGTTTATAGCTAATCACGATTTGTGCAATATTTACAAGTCAATGATGGCAACAATGACACTTTTGCCCTCAAATACTTATTTAATTTTGTGTTCCACGATTGGTGCACCCTCATAATTTTTGTATATCTGTCACTGTTGACATGGCCTACTTAGTCTTTTTTTAATTTATAAAACTTGATAAATATCTAGATATCTTTGAAATGGCTTACCATAAACAGCTAGAGGTAGCCTGCTAATGTGAATAAACCCATTTTGTTGTGCTTATAGCATGTCAAAATTATTATTCACACGTAAAAAACAATATAAAAGAATCAACAATTACATTGTTATGTTATTGAAATCTTATCATTATCTTTTACAAAACTATTAACTGAAATTTATGATAGACAGCTATTTTGACACATATAAAAATGGAAGAAAATAATTTTGTAATCAATGTTTATTGCTCAATTTTTTAGAGTGTAAAAACGTAATGTTTAGTAGTATCTACCTTTTTGACCTTCACATTTGGGCCTATCTTTATACTATACTATGTCAAATCCAGGGAGGATCTAGTCGTTTGGATCAAGTAAAGTCTCCCTTGTTTAATTAAACATGTGGATTATGTTGAAAATAAAAATAAACATGTGGATGGATTTAAATAAACATTTCTTCTCATTTTTATCGAACATTGTGGATAGGTTCCTCTTTCCTAAACAAGAAGAAAAATGTTTAAGTAAATGACAATGACATGATTTATAAAAAAACCCGATATGGATGACAATGAAACAAATATGAATCTTGAGTCGGATTTCCAAAGTTGCCTCATACCGCATATTCATTTCATCGACTTCCAACTAAGAAAAAGTGTGCAACATATGGATGACAAAGCTTATTTGTTGAGTTTTGTCTCGTATCGATCACCAATGAATCGGCTTAAATCTAAGCCAATCGTTTGATATCCCAATATTCGTCTCATGCGAGGCAAAAAAAATCAATGTCTCATAGAACGTGTCGTATTGTCATCCCTAGAAATAAGAGTTCTGCGAGTACAATCACATTATGAATGACATAATGGCTTGTTGTCCACAGCCATACACATACCTTAATTGTCATTTTGCAACATTACAAATGTGACAGGTCATATTGTTTCTTTTGCATAGCTTTAAACGCTTCATTTGTCATTTTAACTAGGCGAGGAAGAACTATAGAAGATAAAGTTAATCATGTCTGCCAAACTAGTAATCATTTCATACCAATCATCGTACCAAAGCAACATATCATATATGTTGTGTTAAGAGGGATTGTCAAATAGTGGTTGAATAAGGTCATAAAGTAAATGTATCCATGTTTTGGTTGCTCGGGATTTGCCTAATGGATGTAATCAAGAAAGACGACAAATCTATTGTTTCTGTTAAAAGAAAATTGACAAAGTTACATGAGCTAAATACCAGCGTAAAGATAATGCTGGAAAGAACAGAATATATTGTAGTCACTTCATGGCCTGAGGGAAATGTGACTCAGAAAAATATGATCGACACACCCATTGTAAAGCATCCGAATGCGACCCACGGACTCAACCGTTCACCTGTTTCAAATGTTAATTCAAGTGAGATGACACATTTCTAATAAAATCTTCATATCAACCATTCTCTATGATACCTCAATGTAGCAAATTTTATGACAATAGATCATGTTATAGTTTCATGACATAACTAAGGACCCCCAGGCCCGGCCCCATCCCATGCTCATTTTACTCCTATAAGACAACATAAATGAAACCCACATACTGGAAAAAGGCATATAGAAAAAAGGATAGAGCACATGGAACCTGGAATTGTGCCAAAACAAGGCCCACTATTACTTGTATGTTGTGCTACTCATCATTTGAGTTAGATTGTTAAGACTATGTAATTAGATTGTGCTATGTAAGTGAGAGCGTAAGGCCAAGAATTTTGACCAATGGAAATTTACCTATTCTTGCAGCCTTCCAGAAGAAACCTCGAAATCTGCAAAACAATGGGAAGCTTGATTAGAAGCAAAAAAAAATCAACAACATTAAAAAGAGAACCTAGTGATAATAAGATATGCAATTAGGTGCAAAGAAAAGACATAGAACCAATGTGTAATCACTCAAAACATCATATCAACAACCACCCAAAAGAGTACTAAGGATTTATTAGTGACAAACTATAAAGAGATTATACTAGTTTTGGTCTATCTGAAGGCCATCTTTTCCTTGTACGTTTTTAGAACAATAGTGATGTTTGTAAATTAGGCTAACGAGTCTATTTATCGAACATGTCCCACTAGCAAATTATTACACAACCAATAGAAAAGATTAATATGACAATTTGTAAAGAACCGGCGCCTTTGAAAGGGGTCTTCCACAAAATTTATATTTTCATACAAAGGCAGGCAAACACATCTTAATTAACAGCCCCAAGCCAAACGAAATACCTAAAGTACAGTTTTATGTAATTTTAAAACAAGAATCCTGCATCCACTTGAACCATAAAGAAAAATTCCCTTCTAATATCAATCACATAACTTTGCAATGCTCCTTTTAAAGAGTTATAGCCATTATGTCATCTTCACCTTTATCTTTTGCTATACGAGCTGACTGAAATATGAAATATGTGCCATGAGATCAATTACTGACTACCCATCTCACCACGCTAAAAGCACAGGATTTGCTGGTAATAATATCTAGAGAACATAAGAAAATAAACCAACTCAAGATACTTTTGTTTCAAAATAAAAAAAAAAAAAAACCTTCTAATTAACCAACTTTACATACTAACCCAACAGATCCTCCATGAATTCCAAATACATATTCATAGATATGTAAGAATAAATCAAATTTCCTGCATAAAGCCAATATATGTTTGGCTGTGACCAGACCATTTTGTATGTTGGGATATGCCCTGAAGGCCCGAATAGCGACTGAAAATAGGTATTACACCAAAAATCAATCAATGAAAGATACCTAACCTCTTGACACGGATTGGAAACATAGAAAAACTGACACGGTGTTTAAACCTCAAGTTGTAAGACAAAGTTTACATGGATTCAAGTTTTTAAAGGATGATTCTAGTTTAGAATGTTTAGCCAATAATTCAGCCTAAAATGAAGAATTTGGCAGGGCTAAACTGTCTAACACAGTTTTCCATGACACCTGGCTCATCTAGGACTTTATGTTAACTGCTAGCAGAATTACAGGCTTAGTAACACTTCGAATTGCAAGTTACACTCATCCAACGTTGGTCAATTTTCTAATGCATTGCTACCTTTCCCAATAATCTACAAATGAGTCGTTAAATCGATTTATCTTCCATCAGCAACTAACTACTAGGCTTTTCATGCCATATACATCTTACTTAACAGTCTACAAACGTGTTTAGTACCTCATATTCTATACGAATTTCAAGGAACACTTGCCAGACATGTACTCATTTATGCCTTAAATCATTAGACGACCCTATCTGAGACAATGGAACACGAGAACCCGTTAACAGTATGGACTTAGAGCTAAAAAGTGCACACTTTCTCAACTTATTCATGACAACCAATATGAAATCCTCACCCGTGGTGCTTGGGGCGGCTTTTATTGAGATTAAAGATAAAATTTTGTCAGATTCCTTCTGGAATTGCAAGTAGTTATACGATAGCAGGCTCAGTTAATTTATCTATTATATAAAATTGATAAATAGCGGAAAACTTTTGTTAATGAAACAACATTAAACTTGAGCTTAGGCCAAAAGAAGAGCTTAGGACAAAAGAAGAGCTTGGTAGCCTGTCTATATAGTGGCCATGACCCAGAATAACCTCCTTGAGGTAAGTTATGCATCTGACCCATGATATTCTCCCTTAGACCTCAGTAATTACTAATGACCAAAAACCTTCATTAATTCATGTTGTTCGAGGATGCAAGTTCTATCTTTTCATATCAGCTATAATAGCCTGCATGTCGACATCATGATCCTACATGTTAGAATAGATATAAGGAATGACCAATTGTTACAACTCAACATGGGCAGCAGGCATCTAAGAACTTATTTTCTACCTCTTGGCCAGGGGCGGAGCCAGAAATTTTTACTCGAGGGGGCACATTTTGATAATTTTTAAAAACTACATTACAAAATGGTTTTAAGGGGGCAAATTACAAAAAAATCCAGATATTTTAGAAACCTTACACTATAAATTTTTTTTGCTGGAGGGGCACGTGACCCCCGAGATCCCTCCCTATCTCCGCCCATGCTCTCGGCCCTCTTCTTTTTTTTGGGAAGGCGGATTTATTAAAAGCTCTATCCTAAAAATAGAAGGAAAGCAGCACCAAAACACCATGGGCCTCTAAGGCAGAGGCACAAGAACCACTAACAAAAGCAAAAAGAGAAAATGAGAAATACCAAAGAAAAAAAAAAAAAAAAAAAAAAAAGCTAAATAAGGATTATTCTTCCAAATTTCACAGGAACTACAACTTTCCGCTCGCGATATCAGAATTAAGGATAGAAGAGCGATCCTCGGACCGAGCATGAACAACCTTGTTTCGCCGATCTCCAACGGGGAAATTAGCAGAGCTCAACGCATTCACAGCACCATTCGGAACATGAATGCTGATCACCCACCAATCAAGAATCTTTTTCCACACCGGAATGATCAAACAACAGGAGGAAAATATATGATCAATGTCAGCTGGAACTTCACCACACATAGGACAAACAACTGAGTCTACACCTCTATCAACTAACTTTGTCCTCGTTGGAAGGCGATCAAGGCTCATCCACCAAGCAAAAAAATTGACCTTTTTAGGCACCGACGATACCCACTTATAAGCAGCAACAGGACTTCCATCATGAAAAACCTTGTCAACAAGAAAGGAAAGCCTTTTTACAGAGAAGATACCATTGCCGTCAAGGTCCCACCGCCAACTATCAGGGCAATCGGAGGATAGAGTTACATCAAAAAGAGTAACAATCAACGTTGGATAAGTCATCATGAGCTCTTCCCCGTAAATCACAAATCCAGCACCAATCACCTTCCCATCCATTGCGACCCATAACCCAACGATCCCTAACGAAACAGTTTTGAGCTGAATCAAGAGCAAAGAGACGAGGGAACGGAGTTTTAAGGCAGTTAGAGTGTCCAGGAACCCACACGTCATTCCAAAATTCAGTCGCATCGCCCCTGCCAACTTTCCGGCAAATGGTGGTGGAGAATGAAAACAGATGATGGCTCATTGTGGTGTCATGTTATCAAAGCTATATACGGGGTGGACGAGAACCTTTTCTACTTTGGTTTAGTGTGGAGTGACATTCATCGATGCGGGCTGATGGTTAATGCTTTGGGCATCTCTTCCTCATCATCTTTCTCCCGTAGAAAAAAGGTTCCCGTCCACTCCTCGGCCCTCTCTAATTGCTAATCTCACAGTCATTAGCCCACGAGCTTGAAGAGCCACCTTCTTTTATAGAGGGTTTAATATTGAGCTATAAAATATGCTTTTAACATGTATACTTGTATATCAGTATTAATAACAAAGTACTTCCCAAGGAAATAAGAGGTTCATTAGATAATGAAATGGATCACTGATCCCAGCTCTCATTTATGTGAACAAGGGCACAAGGCCAGGTGCTTGCATTTACATAGGTATTCCAGATATGCCTAATCCTGATGCATAGTCTAAACTACAAAGGTTTCAATGAAAATTAGATAGCGCCAACACAGGAAGAGCCGCCATGGCTTGTTTGAGAGCATAAACGTCGTGTCTGCTTTTTCTTTCATTTGAAGGACTCTTCAAGGGTTGTATTAATGGTTTAAAAAATCCCACGTAGCTCTCAGTAAACCTTGTGATATGCTATTCGGCCTAAAATGCAACTCAGATTTTGACAGCTATAGCCTATAGGTGCTTGTCACCCTAACAGTGGCCTTGTCTTGCTTGGATTAGCAGCCGCACCCCTATAAATATTTGTGGTGCAAGTTATTGAATATGGAGACTCCTGAACTCTGAAGGCACACTAAGTTTAAACAATAATGAATTGCACGTCAATTTCAGAATGGTTTCAAGATGGTGAGAGTGAGTAATCCAGCTAGGGATATCTAGCAATATATATTATCAATTATCAAAATAATTAATTGGAAATCTCCTCAAATAAAGCTTGATTAAGTGATTTATTAAACAGTGAAAATATGCATTGGGGCCAAAAGCATAACTAACAAATCATAGTGCCCACTTGGAGTGTCAAAGTTAGTTTTACGAACACGATGTGTGCCTAATTTAGTCACACTAGCCTAATCCCAGCTCACTCTTAACCAAATAATGTGTTGGCCTCAGGTCAATTTTTAGAAAAACATTATCCATCCGTGCTAGCTGGCACATCCATAGTTCTTTTAGGGGTTGTAAACTATAAGAAACATGTTGAGGGTATAGATTACTTCTAAAGCCCCTATTCCATACACATTCTCCAGCCTCCATCCTACTTTTGTACTAACACAATAAAGCAAAATAATTTTCGTTGGGCACTCCTGAGTTCAAGACTCAAGAGTGTTAACTTATTCAATAGCATCTTTCTGCAGTAAATGGTATCTGTAAGGGCTTAGGTTTATACTTGTTGGGTCAATATGTACGTAATATGATGTATGGTGGGTGGGGTGTATATACTGGTGGATTATTAATAGTTTGTGTGGGTTCGTTAAGAAGTGAATATGTGTTTGGGGTTGTGCGTCTTTGGAGTTCATATAAGGGATTTTCCATGAGAGTTGCATAGAACTGTATCAAGGATATTTAAAGCTTGTTGCGAGACCTTTCTATACTGGTAGTGAGGTATACGGAATATTTTTTTCCGAAAGGCAAATTATACACACACCTAAACCACATACTATCTCGCATAATACCTCACACATGTCTCAAGCGAGACTTGAACCCAAAACATCTTGGTTGATCGGCCACTCACATACACCACATTATACCCGCCTACTGAGTCATAGTGCCACAAACAACCCTACTTCCATTAGCTAGGCTACCCTTATGATCATAAAACGTTAGTTCACTAGCTTAAGAGCTTAGACCATCCGGAACCCTTGTGCCATAGGAAAAAAACTGACCGCCATGACCTGGGTAAAAAAATCCGAGGCGAGAGGCGCCGAGGTGAAAGCGCGTGCATCACGTACCTGAGGCGACAATTTTCTAAAGAATACTTAAATTATATATAGTGCACAAAAACACATTAAGAACACATTTATACCACATTTGATATCAAAAGATGCCATGCATTTTCATAGTTCACGATTCCATATCGCTAAAATACATAAATAGTCAAAGTCTAAGATCAAAAGTCTTATTGTTTTTATAAGAAAATTGGTCAAACTGAACCACATCTTAAAACTAAAGCCCATGAGAAGAAGCCCTATACACATTATTAAGTCAAATTTTATGTTATAAGGCCAAAAGTACACGATACGCAAAAAAGGGCTGATGCATGCCTCAACTAATGTGTGCCTGATGCGCGCATCACCACGCATCCCGTGATCGCAACGCATTAGGGTGTCTGATGCAATAGGGTCGTGGATCGCAACAAATCAGGCGCGTTTTTTTAAACACAGGCCATGACATACCTATTACTCCGCAATTCTCCTAGTGCTCTTAGAAATTATCATCAGAGTTTGTGAGTACTTCTTGCACCTAACTGCACTTA
>CM040239.1:194401451-194467183 GCA_022545495.1 Chrysanthemum lavandulifolium | reverse complement strand
AAGGTTCGAGATCATAAAAATGGGAAAAGGTAGTTTATCGATAGTAAGGAAAATCACACGTACACTATATATGTGAACTTTCCCGGTTTATTGAGTGATTTGTCTGTGGTTGATTTGAAGACCATGTACCAAATTGATGATGGAGAAGCATGGTGACAAGAGACCAAGAGGAATATGAAAGAGTCCTATGGGGTGACTTGAAGACCATGTTTGAGACACCGATGTCGATGATGAAATGTTGAAGTCGGCCTGTCAAGAACAAGTGATCGATGGAGATATTTCCACACTTGTCGGTGCTTTGTTTGGAATTAGAAGCGCAATTCTTTATATGCTTAAGTGGAGTATCCACTTCTAAACAAGATTTGCGGTGGCTATGCTTGAGAAGAAGTCGTTAGGTGAAAGAAAGGATGATGCATGCTATCGCCTTTTGAGGTTAATGAATCAAAAGCTCAACGGCAATATCTTGGCAAGATAATGCTTAAGTCCGGTAGTATTCAGTAGTTAGTTTCGTTTATGAAAAATGTAATAGTTTATTAGAGTTTAGGAAGGCATATATACAGTAGAGATATCTATATCCTTCTACACGCTTTGTATACTAGGTTTTCCTAAGTGTATAAAGGAACCCTAAAGTATAGTGAAATGAACTTGTACTTAGACGAATAGAACTATTAATAAAAGAAGTTTATTAGTGAAATAGTATTTGTGTTCTTCTTGCTTGTTGTTAAGATTCGCATTAACAATCAAGTACTCGTTAAAGAGTTCTTCATATATATAATTAGTTTGGATTTATCCAAGTTTAGTAGATTTTGGTGTTGCAAGTGTTAATATGTGTGTGTTGTGTGTGCATATCAATGTGACTATAAAGCCATCACCTACAAACCCACATTTTCATTAACAAAGACAATAAATGCAACAAACTTGACCATATGGTGTTTAAAGTGAAGAACGTGTATTTTGTGTGACTATTGATCATCCAATGGGCACATCAAATTTATGTTTTTGTGGCCTTTTCTAACATTTAGTCACACAAAGAATGTTTGTTTTGGGTATTTAGTCACATACAATTAATCATAAAGTGGCTAAAAGTGTTAATAAGTGTGACCATATGGTGTTTCAAGTGAAGAAATGTGTGTTTTGTGTAACTATTGATCATCCAATGGCCACATGAATTTTATGTTTGTGTGACCTTTTCTAACATTTAGTCACACAAAGCATGTTTGTTTTGGGTATTTAGTCACATACAATTAACCATAAAGTGGCTAAAAGTGTTAATAAGTGTGACCATATGGTGTTTAAAGTGAAGAAACGTGTATTTTGAGTGACTATTGATCATCCAATGGCCACATATTAAGTTACGTGACCATATGTACTGGATTTTGGCTACACTTAAATAATATGTGTGACAAAACGTTTAGTGTGACCATATATGGCATTTGGTCATGGTGTTAGTAGCAAATGTGAGTTTATAGATTAGCTTTTGGCAAGCTAACACAAACTAAACTTAAAACACACATATTAACTTACGTGAACATATGTCTTGGATTTTGGCTACACTTAACGAATGTGTGACAAAACATTTAGTGTGACCATATATGGCTTTTGGTCACAAGTGTTCAAGTGTGACATATATATTTTCATCGTTTATATGTATATCGCGACCGATGCTTCAACCTTACTTTTCATTTGTCACTTGTTCCAATTTGAGATGTGGCTAAAGAGTTGGCAAAACATATCAGTCATCCTTAAATAATGTGTGACAAAACGTGACTCTATGATTTAGACACAAAAATTACTTCATGTGACTAACGATCAAGGTTACTTGTATTTGTCACGCTCCAAATTCATATGTGGCTAAATGATCCGAAACAAAATCACCAGATACCTTTAGCCACACAATGTTCAATTGTGTGGCAATACAGTTCTAATGGTCACACAATCAAAATTTTCATGTGTGACTAATTAGTAAATGTTGTCAATTTTCGTACCTTCAGCCACACAAATATGCGAATGTATGGCCGTTCCATTTCGACCATGCGTTACCAAATCCCGTTTTTGTACTAGTGAGTCTTGGTGATTCTTGGAAGACAAGTAACTTTTTCTTTGTCTAGTTATACAACAATAATAACAATCAACCACAACTATACTATAAAGCGAGTAAATAACACCACGATTTATATTGGTTCGGGATAGGGGTTTAAACCATCCATACATCCAGTTGCGATTCCGCGACTCTAATACTATTACTAAGTATAATCCTTTTGATGGATTACAAACCTTTACAACTTCACTCCATCGATATGCATAAAGATCGATGCTCACTTAGAAGATCTACTCCAATGGTATTCCGCCCTCGAAAACCAGCCTCAAAAATCTCGTGATTCGACTTACCACTAATACCACAAAGACCATTAAGACCACAAAGACTTCCTAGATCAACTCCAGATCTAGGCTTGACCATTAAGGTACAAGACTTCCCTTACAACCAAATTGAATGAATAATAGTTGATAAATTAAGCCATAACCTAACTTAGAGACTCGATTCTAGTAGAAAAGGTGTAAAGAAGAAGACCCTCGACATAATTCACAAGAGTGGATTAGGTTCTTGTGAATCTTCTCTTGCGGATGATAAGTTCTTTCAATTGATGATGGATAAGAAGCTTAGAACACAATAATATAGTAGAATTAGAGGGTTGAGAGAAAAGAAAATAGAAAGAAAGAATGTATTGGTAAGAGGTGAGATGTAAAAGACAAAAGCGTGGAATTTATATCCAAACCCAAGAAATAACAGTAGGCGATAGCTACTGGGAGGCAGCACGGCGTGACCCAATACGGATCACATCCTGGGATTTTTTGGGTTTTGGTTATTTAGTTCCCGACTCTTGTTAAACCTCCAATTGCAGTTCACCATTTACTTTTCAATAACAATCCAACAGTCAAAGTATGATAAGTTCAACTAACTCATTTAGCCAAAGTTTATGTATTTAAAGCATTTGGTGAAGTAAAAACTAGATAGTTAGGGGTTTAGTTCAATTTCAAAATAAAAGGAAAAGAATCATTAGGCATTGGGTAATAACCTTAGAGTGTTCTCCAAGTGTTGCTTATTACATGGTGGATAAAACTTTGCCTCCCACATTTGAAATTCAAATTTCAAATTCAAAAACTAGCTGTTGATGGATGAGTTTTATGATTTGATATCTTGAGTGTATAAGAGAGTATGTCATAGAAGTGTACGAATGTGTGACTGAAATGATTTGGCATTGCAAGCCTTGGAGAGAAAGGGTTAGGGTATATGTAAGTGTAATTTGATATTCAAATCCAAGCTATATGGTGTTTGTGAGAAAGATGAGTTGTGTGTGTGTCATAGAGAAGTACACAAGATGTAAGAGTGTGTAAGATCGTGAGTTTGCAATGAAGACGTGAGGAAGGTGATGTCTAGATTCAAATGGTTGTGAGTGTGTGTGTGTGTGTGTGTGTGTGCGCGCGCGTGTGTGTGTGTGTGTAAGGGTGCCATTTGGGGGTGTGAGTATGTGTGTGTGTGTTTCAAATTGGAGTGTTTGAGTATTCTAAGAAAGAAGAAGTGTATAGTTGGCTTATATGGGAATGAAGGGAGCACACATAGGAATGTTTTGGTGTGGGGAACACAAGTACAATAAGTACAAAAAGGGTGTAAGGGAATGTTTGAGTGTGAGAGTTTTAAATTAATTCAAATGAGGGTTATATTTAAAACATTCAAAAGATGTGTATACAACTAGCACTTGAAAGCAAGTATTTAAACTTGATAAAACTTGATTAATCCAAAATTAAATCATCCATTAATTATCTTGATACAAGTAAGAAGAGTGTTTTGCATCAAGGTAAATTAAAATCTCATAAATGAGAGAATTGCGTTTACGCAAAGTGACCTCGACTTAAAAGATCAATAAGAAAGTAAACCCGTTACGTGATTAGAAAAGATGAACGTAATGATTATGGTCACTTGAGTACTTTCCTTTGAAGTTCTAGTGAAAGTATAAACATCTTAGGTTTGAAGAAAAACAATTTGCCTTGGCTAGAGGTTTCGTAAAAGTGTTTATGAGTTAGCGTTTTGTAAAATCAAGAGGAATTTGTTTTCGGCACCTCTCTAAGTCTAACTCTTAATGGATACTTCTTAAATATCATGTACAAACCTAAATTGAAAGAAGCACCTTAGTGAGGTAAGAAAAAGCCGACTTGGAAAAATCAAAACCACCAAGACTAACGAGGCTGGCGCGCTAGCCAGGTGTGGCTCGTGCCAGGCAGCGCGCCAGGACCAGATTTCTTGGTTTTCGGTTTTTGGCAATCACTTATGATAATACCTTTAAAAAGCATTATACTTGTCCAAAACTACTCTTCTAAATAGCGAACAAAAAAAATACTCTTCTGAGTATTAATGTTGACATCTTGTCTTTGTGTGAGTATTAATGTTGACACTTTTGTCTCTATGTGTGTAGTGAAAAACCTGTGATGACTATTTTACCCTATGAGTTTGCGAAAATTGCATCCACCGCTATTAGGGTAAATTACATAAATAGTCCCTGTTGGTTACCAAAAATTGCATTGTCGTCCCTAATTTGTTTTTTATCCACTCCTTATGGTTTTCCCGCTAATTTTTATATACGTTTTTATTTACGTTATTATATACGCTTTTTTCTACGTGTTATTATATACGTTTTCGTCAGTTTTTGTCCACTTCTATTCATCCGTTTTGATACGTTTTCTCCGATTTTATACGTTTTCACATGTGACAAAAAAATCATATTTTTTTCACATGTGACGAAAAAAAAATTTAGAAAAAAAATTTTCGACAAAAAAATTCTAAAAAAAAATTGAAAAAGAATTTCAAAAAAAAAATCCAAAAATTTTTTTTGAAAAGAATTTCGAAAAAAAATGTGGAAGAAAACATCCCAAAAAAAATGTGATTTTTTTTTAATGGACCATTGATGTAATTTACCCTCGCACCCCCAAAAGGTTGGGGTGGAAACGAGCCGAGCCGAGCTCGAGCTCGGCTCATTTAAGTTTTAAAAAACTAGAGCTCGAGCTCGGCTCGAGCCTTAAATTTTAAGCTCGAGCTCGGCTCGTGGTAGTTATATAGGCTTGGGCTCGGTTCGTTTATACGATTTGGCAAAGAAAATTTAAAGCTTGGCTCGAGCTCGAGCTCGGATCTTAATATATCTTTATTGAGCTCGTTAATAAGCTCGAGCTCGGCTGTATATATGTTTAATACTAAAAATTTCATAATGTCGTTTAGTCTCACGAGCTTTGTATGAAAAGCTCGAGCTCGATTAATAAACGAGCTGAAACTTAGGCTCAAGCTCGGGCTCGAGCTCGTTTAGGCTCGGTTCGTTCGAGCTTTTTACCGATCTGATCCTGAGATTTTACGAGCGCCTCGGCTCATTTCTACCCCTACCCACAGGGATATGTAACTTGGAAGAGTAAAATTGTCAAACTACTCACATAAAGGCAAGATGTCAACATTAATACTCACAAGAGTATTTTTTATTTTTATTTTGTTCGCTATTTAGAAGAGTATTTTTGAACAAGTATTATGCGAAGGTATTATCCCTTAAAACATTATAAGGGTCTTGGTCATTATTGCACCAACATGCACATTTTGTTTTATTTTGTTATTGTTTTGTTTTATTTGGATTGTTATAGTAGTACCGCGATCACTATTTATAGTTTTGAAATGGAAAACCATTTTGTGTGTCAGGATTCTAGCCTATTTGATGGTGGTTACTTCTAGGATAAACATTGTTTGGCATTCTTATAGTTGTGTTTTGTTTTGAATACGATGTGGTTTTGTTTTTCATAAAACCTTGACCATGTTTTAGGGAAGGTGGTTGTTTGACATTTTTAACAGTAACATAGGTTGGTTTCTTTTTGTTAACGATAACAAATTTGGTTCTAGAAAAGGTTGTTGCGTTATTTTTACTATTTACTGTTGCAGGTGCCTGGATCCCCAAATTTACACTAGCCGGATCCTTTTTCAAGAGATCCATCGGATTCGGGACTACAGTGGTTGGTTTTTCAATTGCTTTAACGAATTGTGTCTCCTTAATCTCGCTAGTTGACGTAATATGTTCCTGAATAGCTAGACCGTTTTGATTATTACTCGTTTTAACACTATCAAGTATTTTATCAAGGTAATTAGTACTTAGTCTCGCAATATTAGAATCAAGGTGATCAACTAGAGTTTGAAGTTCTACACAAAGCTTGCATTCACTACTTACTTCTTTTCTCTTTTCTAGTCTCTTTAATTTATCTTTTAGTTCAAGAACTTCCTTTTCTAAAAGTTCATTTTTAATTTTCAAAAGCTTGTTTTTGTTAATTACCTTGAGACTAATTTTGCAAAGCTTGTTATATTCAAGATGTAATGATGCATCATCTAAAGAAGAACTACTATAATATAGAGAGTCAGAACATACCTCATTGAAGTCTTTTGCCATGAGACAAATTTCTTCCTTCTCTTCCTCACTCATTCCCCATGAACCACTTACGAACATCTTTTGTTCGTCGCATTTGGGACACTCACTAATGAAGTGATTTGGATCCCCGCATTTAAAACATTTGCGTTCGTCCTTCACTTTCTTGTCGTCTTTGCTTTTCCGCAACCCTTTCTTGTCGTCATAAGGTTGCTTGACATATCTTAATTTTCTCCGAAAGAACTTCTTGAAGTCTCGTACCGCCATTGCATACTCTTCGTCTTTACTTTTCGAATATGAGGTTTCTTCATCACTTGAGATTTTCTTGGCCTTTAAAGTGAGAGATTTATGTTTCTCTTTCTTTTCCTTCGAGACTTCGGAGTCTTTGGCGAGTAGAGCTCATATACTTTTAGGTTTCCTATGAGTTCATCGAGAGTGAGGATTGATAAGTATTTGGATTCTTTAATGGCCGTCACCTTCGGTCTCCACTTTGATGGAAGTGCCCTTAGAAATCTCCTGACATGATTACGACAAGAAAAAGACTCATCAAGTGCTTGTAATGAAGTAATAGTAGTATCAGAGTTAGAAAAATAATTAGCAATACTATCCTCATCCAATATTGAAAATTGTTCATATTGTTGAACAAATAAATCAATTTTGTTGTTTTTAACTTGTTGATTTTCTTGGTGTGTTACAACCAAAGAGTTTCAAATTTCTTTAGCGGTTTTATGCATAGATATTCTTTCAAATTCCTTTTTGGGTAAGGCATTATATAAAACCATTTTTGTCTCACTATTTTTGAAAAGCTTTTTCTTTTGGTCGTCGGTGA
Source organism: Chrysanthemum lavandulifolium (assembly GCA_022545495.1). Lineage (NCBI taxonomy): Eukaryota > Viridiplantae > Streptophyta > Magnoliopsida > Asterales > Asteraceae > Chrysanthemum > Chrysanthemum lavandulifolium. The sequence goes on along the minus strand of CM040239.1, from coordinate 194,459,914 downwards.
GACGATCATGAGAAATGTTTTCTTCATTGCCGGTTTTATCATCTTTTACAGTTGCTTGAAAATCACCTTCAACAATAATATACCAAAGATCAATATCTTTAGATTTCACATAAGTTTCAAATCTATTTTTCCAATAAATAAAACTATTAGTTTCAAGTAGTCGAGGTCGTTGCATAGATTTCCCTTCTCTATAATTTTCAAAACTCATTTTAATCGAAAAGTTTTTAAAATACAATTTACTTTAAAACTTTTGAAAACCTTGCTCTTGATGCCAATTGTGGAAAACTAGAAGGGGGGGGGTGAATAGTTTTACCAATTTTAATTTAAGTTTCAAATATTTAGATTCGATCTTATGTGAATTCGTATGGATGGATAAATAGTACGAATCAATAAGTAAATAAGTAAAGAAATCAATTAAAGTAAAAGGATAGAAAGTAGCGAAACAAGTGATTTATAGTGGTTCGGCTACAAGGACACCTTCCTCGCCCTACTCCACTCCCCGAGTACCCCACTCGAGAATTCAAGCACTATGTCAACAAGCTCCTTCAATTTGACGGAGAAGCCTCGCAACGTCGCTTACACTTTTCCAGTACAAAGCTAAATACTGAGTTCTTTCACGAGGTAGAACTAAACCTTTACACAATTATTACACAACAACTATGTGAAATATGAATTACAAGATATGCTATAGAAATCTTGTGGATGGACAAATCAATCAAGGACCCTTTGCTTGGATGACTTTTAGAGTAGCGTGATCTCGCCTTCGTGAGGAACCTATATGAGAATCACAAAAAATGATAGAAGAACTACTAGAATGATCAAATGATCAGAGGTTAGGAGAGTGTGATAATATATGAGAGAGTTGTAAGAAAAAGGGTGAGAAACAATGAAGAAATGGCTCACTATTTATAGCACGGGGAGTTCCAAACCGATGCGTACTACTATAAGTCTATGAAGAAGGAATCATATACTTATAGTAGTACCATGATCACTAATGCGTACTACTATAAGTATATGAACAAGGAATCATGCATTGTGTCATCTCAAACAAGAGAATTTTGGATGAACGAAATATTAAATGGTAACCATATTTGTTCTGTGAATGCTTTTAGAATGCATTCAAATGTCTTTTAAAACAATGCGGGAAACTAGAATCAAGTCACAGATTAAAGTCGAGTGATCAAAATTTAGCTGTCGAGAAGTTGGGAATATTTGTGTACACACTTGCGTTAGGGGTGTCTAATAGGGATGTTAGTGAGCGTTTTCAACGCTTGAGAGAGATCATTAGTAGAGCGTTTCATGAAATTCTAGAGGCGATAACTATTAGATCCAAAGGTTATCATGGTCTAGCCCATGAGTTGATTAAGCCAAAGAGTCTAATCTTTCAAGAAAAACCTCTTTAAATAATGTGTGATAAAAGATACATGCCATACTGTAAGGTATTTACTTAGTTTTTTGAGTAAAATAAACCGTTCGTCCCTAAACTTGTACCTGCGCATCACGATGGGACAAAACTTCCCTTTTTCATCGCTGGGAGTCCAAAACATGGGGTTTATATGCCAAACTCGTCCCTTGACCATTAACGCCGAGGTCAATGTTCCGTTATACTCCATAAAATTCCGTTATCCTTCTACTGTTGAGGGTAGAATCGCCTTATTACCTTGATGTACTATAGTAGATGTCATGTACAATTTCCCGCCATAATGTATAATATAACTAAGCTGTGTACTCATTGCTCATCCCCAAACTTGTTTTGGAAGCCTACCCAAAAAACCCTAATGCAATGTCAATCATCAAATCAAATAATCTAAGTAAGAAAATAGCAAACACCAACCTTGGATTTACGCTATGGCGAATTAGAGAATATCCTTTCTTTGATGACTATGAAATTGAGGAAAAAGCTGCAATCAGGAGATATGGTAAGTGTTTTTTGGTTATAGTCTATTACAATTATATGTTAGTACGATTGTTTAAGCTATTCCCCTTTTAGGTAACTTTATCGTAATATTGTTTTTGTACATTTTTTATACAGCGGATGAACCAGGATCCTTTAGCATGAGGTTCCTTTATGAAGGTACATTCAAATACTTTTCAGGTAGAATATATCAAGGAAGCAAGGAATGCCTTGTTGATTATGTGGAAATAAAAGAGGTATCCGTTGATGATGCTTTCATGACCCTAATCGGTTATGAGAATGGACAAACCAATTATTTCTACTTTCTTAAGCCTGGTTGTACATCGGATGACGGCTTATTTAGTTTGCGTGAAGCTTCTAATGTTGAGTTGTTGAAAGATGTTGTCAAAGACAATAAGTTGATACATGTGTATGTGGAAATAGGTAAGACAAGATTAGAGTTGTTTGAAATGTCCCCACAATCTATTAATACTGTCTTTTGGGAGATGGATGAAAATAGCAGAAAAGCTGCTAGTACTGCTATTCAATCTTGTTGCAGACGATTGGTGTTAGATGATCTTGATAATGAGCCTGCACTAGATCCTTTTATGCAACTTACACAAGTACCTATGGACCTCAATGATATTGGTGAATCTAGCAATTTGCCAAACATTGAGCCTGTATTTTCCACCCTAGACACATTATTTGCTAGCCAACCTGTTCATAAAAATGAGCATGCTTTAGTACTTATTGATGAGGACAATGCTATTAAGGAGCCTGATAATTTTGAGGTTAATCTTTTCCGAGTGACTCAGGGGAAGCACTTAGAGAAAGTAGGAAAAGCACTAGTTGATGTCAATAACAGGTTTGAGGAGCCTGATGTTGATGTAAATCTGTTTCAATTGACTCAGGATAATCATTTAGGTGAAGTAGGATGCGCATCTGTTTATGCCAATAACATGGAAGAGGATCCTGTTGTTGATGTTACTCTGTTACAAGTGAGTGACATTAGTGACTTAGGCAATGCATTTGATGATTCAATTCAAGAAAATGAAGAGAATACTTGTCAGGAGAATGATGCACAACTTGCTTTGGTCCAAGTAGCTCAGAGTAATGAGTTAGGTCAAGCAGGAACAACCAGTAATATAAGTGAGGACATGCATTTGGTAAATGATTTACATGTGATGGTTGATGATGTCTTTTACAGTGAGTATGTTTCTTACCGACAGGCAGACTTTGAAAATGGAGTCTATACCACATTTTTCTATTGTGGTCAAGACTTTCCTACTGTAATGGATGTCAAAACTAAGGTAAGAGAGCATTCAATAGAAACAAGGAGGGAGTTGTTTTTTCTGAAGAATGAAAAAACAAGAATAAGGGTCAGATGTAAGGGTTTTGTTCCACTTTCAGGCCCAAGTAAAGGTCCTGGACTGGATATAGGCCCATCTAGAAGTCCATTAGCGAAGGGTATAAATGCATTACTTTCTAGCAAAAGGACCCTTGAAATACTCGCCCATGGCTATTGTTTGTCGGCAGGAATGGTGAGACAGGTACATGGTCAGTCAAAACATATACTGAGCAACACACTTGTTTGCAATCAAGGGTAGTCAGAGCTTTTGACCTTAACTATATCTCAAAGCAAATTACAGCACAATTTGAAACCAATCCACTGTTGAGCTTGAAGTGTCCTTGCAGAAGGTTTTAAGGGCCAAAAACTTAGCATTAACAACCATCAGGGGTCAATTCAAGCTACAATTTACCATGTTGAGAAATTATGTTCAAGAGTTGCAGAAGAGAAACCTTAATTCAACAGTTGTGATGAAGAGGCTCTTCCAACGAGAGAATTCAAGAGAGTGTATGTTTGTTTAGGTGTACTGAAGGAAGGATTTAAAGCGTGTGGGAGATCGTTGTTGGGGCTGGATGCTTTTCTAATTCGTGATCCTTTGAATGGTCAACTGGTGACAGCTTTGGGAATTGATAGCAACAATGGTATATACCCTTTAGCGTATGCTTTTGCTGAATAATAAAACATAGGATCATGGACTTGGTTTCTTCATTGTTTATCCGATGATATAGCACTTGCGCCAACCTCAAGCATCACTGTTATTACTGACATGCAAAAGGTACTCCTTAACTGCTCATGAATTTAAGTCTCTGTTTTGAAGCAGAAGAAACATATTTGATTTTATGCAAGATATAAGTGGAGCTTTAAGAGATGTTTTCGGATGCGAACAGATTACGTATTAGAAGCATTCATGAGAAAATAAAACTTCAATGGAAAGGTAGGGCCTACAAAGAGCATCCGTGGAAATGTGCAATGACCTCAATTTGTTGTACAATTTCGTAAAGCTATGGCGATTTCAAAAATTTAATCAACCACCCATGATTGGTTAAGTAAGATACCACCGATCCATTGGTCAAGGTCACATTTTTCATGCAAGTCATTTATCCGTTTCGATTAATTTGTATTTGTTAATGCAAGATAAACAGTTATAATTAATACATGTTTATTACTGTTTATCTTTAAGGAGAGCTAATTCTGATGTGTTACTTAATAACATGTGTCAAGTGTTTCATGAGAAAATAAATTGAGGGTTTAAACAAACCAATTATTACAATTTTATAATATATCGAGAATCTTGTATAAAGAGGATAATGCATGTTCTTATGGTGATTGAGAAGAGTGATGGGCCACTAACACCAACCGCACAACACATGCTAGAGGGTATTAAGAAAGAGGTCATAAGTATAATGTTTTATGGGGAACTAAGTTTCGTGTTAGTGGACCATGGGGTGACCAATGTGTAGTTAATGTTGTAGAAAAGTCTTGTACTTCCGAATATGGGAGATAACGGGTTTACCATGTAAACATGTTGTTGCTACCAATTGAATATGGCTTTAAATGGACAACAAGTAGGAGTCAGAGAAACATGGGCTCATCCTTGTTACTATCTTCTCACTGGGAGGCAACCAACAAACACCATGTCGAGCCTATAACTAGCGAGCATTAGGAAAAATCAATTGTGCCAACAACAATTGTTTCACCGAAATCCGAAACAAAGCCGCCTAGCTCAAGAGGTAGAAAAGAGTTAGGATAGCTCAAAGTGAAGAGATTGTGAAGAATGGTAAGCTGTCATGGGCTTGGAAGAGTGTTAAGTGTAGTATTTGTGGCATTGTTGGACACAACCGGAAAACATGTCTAGGGTATGGTGGACCTGAAAGTAGTCGAACCGGCCATAAGGAAATGTCAAACAAGTGCCTACAAAAGCTGCGAAGAAAAAGACACATCCTAAAGGTAACAAAGTAGCATCAAAAAGACACATCCTAAAGGTACGGTGTTGTTGAAAGTCAAGTTAGTTCGGTTCAAGGAAGTGGTGTTCAATCGAAAATCAAGATCAAGCAATCAAGATCCCATCATACATGATGCATCCCTCGTCTCAATCCCAAGAACATCAAGATGAAGCAATGAAGATCCGGGATACAAAATCCCAAAGAACATCAAGATGAAGCAATTGCCGATCCCGTGATGCATGAGCAATCGTGTCAATCCCAACAACATGATCAATCACGATCGATTCTCACCTACGTCAAGTGATGTGCAAGCGGTTTCGCTTCAACCCACCGCTGCTACGAAGAATGACTAGGCAAGCAGTCGACCGAAAGAATGATGGCTTCACCATAGGTCAATTGTTATGCTAATTAGCTAGACAATGTTTCATATAGTTTATTTCCTATGGACAAGTTATGTACTCTAAAAACATATGTGTGTGTGTGTCTAACTGTAGTTCTCATGCTTTGAAAAGTATGAAATTTCATGCATTTGGAATTATACCCATTTGCATTAACTATGGAACCATGTCATTATTGTGTATTTTTATAGATTGACTAAGCTTGATGTGTGAGTAATTTGCATCAAAAGTAACCAAATCTAAACAGAACCTCATAAGAATGTTGAAAATTAAAAGTCAAACCTAAAGAAATTGCTAACCATCTGCATACCCATAAGGCATTGAAAGTCAAAAACAAACCAAAATGAATACTTCATAACAATGTTGACAATTAAAAGTCAACTGTAATCTTAACCATGTGCATAAAGCCATAAACATACGGTAAACCGATCATAATAACAAGATTCATAACCTTCTGGGACACAACGTTACTACAATTCAAGATAATGAACATTAATCATCTCGCCTCATTACATAAAAGCTAAAAAGTTATCCCAATGCATAAACAATCAAGAACAATATCCAACTGAGCACTAGGTAAATCTTCCACTTCCACACATCACCTTGAGCAGCTTCTAATCTTACCTCAAGCTCATTTCTCCCCTTCAAAAGGCCTGGTATGATCATTCTTGAACGAGCACGATTTCGGGATCATACCATCGTATCCACCGACAAGAAGACCCCTATTCATGATTATGACAAGTCATTAAACAACCACCATTGTTACAATGTACTTTGCTGCTTGCGAAAACAAACTAATACAATAAATATTAAGACGCACTTACTTCAACAAGACAACCAAAGAATCGACGCCCTAGGTTGGCAGAGGTCCACGAAGTGCGAATAATAGCTTGCTTACCACACCAGCAACGTACCATGTTGAAACCGTTATCGTTTTGTAGAAGACTGTTTTTGTAGGATAGTTTAGGGATGGATGATAACTGACAATCAAACCGTGTTACACAGACATATAGCAGCTACAAACACTGTACAACAGTTTGTATAAAGAACACTACAGTGAAAGACGGTTTTGCCCTCAACAACATAACATTGACCTCGGCGTTAATGATCAAAGGACGACTTTGGCATATAAACCCCATGTTTTGGACTCCCAGCGATGAAAAAGGGAAGTTTTGTCCCATCGTGATACGCAGGTACAAGTTTAGGGACGAACGGTGTATTTTACTCTAGTTTTTTTTTTCTTTTTTTTTTATGATTTTCAATCCATATCGTGATCAGCTTATATTTTTGTAAGATTGCATCAATTGTATTGACGGTCCGCACATGGGAGCGTGCATCCCAGAGAGCGAACAAATGTCTTACATTGGTAAAAAAAATGGGTACCTACTTTCAATGTGATGGAAGCGTGTGACTTTGATTTATGCTTTACCTTTATATCAATGTGATGGGAGGGTTCGGCACACGACACACGTACATTTCTCAATGCCATTAATAATTCATCAATGAACTTTTCAAAACCACCCGAAAGTAAATTTATATGCCTATTATATGTATTCTCTCTTTCCAAAGCCACTTATTTTTATGTTTTAACTAGATAAGTATTATTAGGGAATAAAGGATATCCGGATTAAAAAATATATTTGGTTCCATATCCAAAAATCATACGCTATATATCACAATTTAAAATGAGCCGCCTAATAACATGCAAGAAGGTTTTAACCGTTCTCATTCGTCTTTACGAAGTGCGATTGAGAGATCATTTATTGAAGAAACGATGGAAGATACTCGGTAAAATGCCTAAATATAGTTTGAAAACTCAAATTGATGTAATTACGGCAGTATTTGCCTTGCATAAGTACATTCGTAATAATGACAAAGAAGACATTTTGTTCACAACATTTGAACAACATCCAGATTACATGGGAGGTGATGAACTTCGTGATGTACGTGGCTCTTGCGCAAATAATGATATATATTTCTAGTGGAACATCTAATAAGATGAAATGAATTTGCAATGATATTGTCACTTCAATATGGAATGCACGCCGTCAATAGTATATTACTAGCGTACAACGGTATTATGTAATGTCAAGCATGTAAAAGTAACTTTATTATTTATTTATAGAGTTTTTTGATTTAATTATGTATATGTCCTTGTTAGACAATAATATTGATTGATTGATTAGTGAGAATAGATATGACTCAATATTTATAGCCTAACACTTGAGTTTATACTAATCATAATCTAATACAAATAATAATATAATTCTAACTCTAATACAAATCCACTAACAATCATTTTATGTCATTTATAATTATAGCTATGCCACCAACCGCTTTTATTTTAATAATAATAATAATAATTAAAAAAAATAAATATATATATATATATATATATATATATATATATATATATATAGCCTGCTCAGTCACTCCTACTACTACTTTTCACAAACACACCTATGATCATGAAATTGTGTAGCTTTCAGAAAGTATTGTTTTTACTTTCTACACTTGTTTGATGTAGAAAAACTTTGGTTACATAATAAACTGTAAAATTGAATTGTGAGAGAGGATCGAAAAAACTAGGTTTTCTTATTTATATTGAAATGCATATATATTTTTGGAACATGTTTATAACAAAGTTAAAAGAATTTACTCAGATTTTTAAGGATTATTTATTTCTTAAACGGCAGGTCACGCGCAAATTTAATGGCCAAAACTATCACCCAAAGCAATTCATATTCTGGTGAGAACCAGCTTATTTGTTATCTTTGTAATCGTTTAATTAGACCCGTGCCGTGGTTACTTTTAAAGTTATAGGAGTCTAAATTGCTTGCATAGATGACGTTGTTCTTGACCCTTTGGTGATCTCTGAAAAGATCATATCAGTATTTAAAGTCGATATGTCTCGTATAAATGGAGTAATAATACAGTCTTTTGGGCAACCTGTGAGAGACCACTACTTACAACTTCTGGTGAACCTTTAAGCTTAAAGATGTCGACAATCATACAAAATATAAGCAATATTCTAATTGTATGGATCGATATGGTAATGTTGATTAATAATAATAAGCCTAAAGTTGAACCATTTGCCAGATTGAGCTATGAATATGAGTGTTCACCAATTAAGGTGCGCGTTTGCACATTATGTTATCGAATGTGAATGAACACCTTATGTTTTGTTATATGTTTGTTTTTTTTTTTTTTTTTATCAAAGTTGTAGCTCTTGTGTTTATTTTGTTGAGTGTCATGTTGAGCTCGCTCGTTTTCTTTTGATTCTCAAAGAGGCGAATGTACACTAAAGGCATAGTATTTGTTAGTTTAGATTTCCATGAACAATAATTAGTGTGATTAACGGTCAAGTTCCATAAACGGGTATAGATTATATATTCAAGTATAGTTTACGTTCAACACGTAAACTCGTGTTTATCACGTGTGCCCCCATCGGCTCATACACAATTAGTCGTTTTGTCATGTTTTAAGACTCCCACAAACCAACAGCTCCCACTTGGGAGTTGGTGTGTCGAATAGCACACAAAACTAACGACGGAAATGCCTATCAAACGCTCTCACTCGCTTTTTAACTAAAAGTGTCTGAGAGAATAGTTTTGTAAAAGTTTCTTAGTAGCATGGTCATTCAATGTCTTGTTGTAATCATCCTTTGTTTAGATACCGTTAAACCATGGATTATGGATCTCAAATCATTCCATATAGTTTAACCATTTAGAATCTTGTTATAGATTTTAATTCGATATACCAAATGTAATCAAGAATCATCTTGTATTACCCTTTGGGTCCGCCGACAGCTTATCCGATTAAACCGAGAGGCGCCATGGTATCTTTCTCACATATCAAGTGGATTAACAAACTTTATTTACTACAAGTGTTGTGGATGCTACTTCACATCACTCCAAAATATAGCTTTATAACTACCTTGTTCGAGATAGCGTTTTGATACTTACAAAAAATGATATCCACACATAATGTAACTTACTTGCATCACAAGTCTAAGGACTAAGATAACAAACCATTTTCAATATTTTACTTATGACAAGGATCCAAAAGTAAATGTTTGAAAGTTGGGGAATCCAATATGCATCTCTAGTGAATACATATGAGTTTAAGGGAACAATCCAATTTTGTTAGAATTATAACCAACACTCACATTTGCCTTATCATAACAATATTCCTATATTGTTAACCGACAATGGACATATTTAGAATGATAAATCATTTCATGGATTAAGCATGCAAATATGGAATAACATATTATATGAATATAATAACAAATACCTCGATCTTTATTAATCGTAAAATAATAACTGCCTTACAACTCCAAATTATCCAAATACTAATTAACACAGTTTACATGAGACTACTAGCGTGTACCAAACCTATATCTCTAGTCAATTTAGAATGCTTAGGAAATCCAAAGCTTTCGTAAATGGATCACTAGATTGTCATATGTGTGAACCTTTAATATCTTCACATCGCCCATTTCAATGGTCTCTCAAGATAATGAACTTTAGCGATAATGTCTAGCACCTTTAGTGATTTCGCTTTCATTAGCTATAGTAATGGCTCCAGATTATCACAATACGATTTATGGGTTCTTCAATTTTGGGAACAATGTGTAACCCGTAAATGAATTTACGAATCCATACAAACCTCTTTTGATGCATTACAAGCAAGAATATACTCACCAGAGATGAAGTAGCAAAATACTTTGCTTTGTGCTTTTCCAATCAACAAAGACCTCCATTAAGAACAAATACATATCCAAACCGAGATTTTAAGTCACAAGATCCGCCGATATCTAGCATCGTAGCAAGAAACCCCGAACTCTTGTTCATCTTTCCTCCATAAATCGAAAAATATCCTTAGTATTGCATAAATACTTAAGAATATTTTTCACAGCGATCGATGAAGTTCATCCGATTCGTTGAAATCGGCTTGTCACATCTCAATGCGAACATAACATCGGGATGAGTACATCTCACAAAGATACATAATAGAACCTATAGTCAAGCATAAGGAATTCTTTGCATGCGCTCTTTTGAGGTGTGTTTCAAAGACTTGTGACTTACTCAATTTAGGCTTATCTTGCATTGGGATCGCGCCACGCTTGAGTTCTCCATATAAAATCTTTTCAAGATTTTCTCAATGTAATCACTTTGACTCAAACCAATTAATCGTCTAGATCTGTCTCTATAGATCTTGATTCCAAGAATATATGCAGCTTCTCCTAAATCTTTCATGGCGAAACATCTTCCAAGATAGGATTTTACATCTTGTAACATTGGAATATTGTTTCCCATAATCAATATGTCATCAACATATAGAATTAGGAAAGTGACATAACTCCCACTAGCGATCTGATATACACATGGCTCATCTTGATTTTGAGAAAATCCAAAATTCTTTATCTCATCATCAAAATGTTTATTCCATTGCCTCGATGCTTGCTTAAGTCCATAAATGGAACACTTGAGCTTGTATACACGGTTAGGATATTTTGGATCAACAAAACCCTCGTGTTGCTCCATATAGACCTCTTCGTAAAGATGTCCATCGAGGAAGGCGGTTTGACGTCCATTTGCCATATCTCAAAGTCATAGTATGCGCTATATTATTAGAATCCTTATAGCTCTAATGTCCTCACATGGAGAAAAGGTTTCTTCATAATCAATCCCGTAGGTTCGAGTGAAACCCTTTGCTACGAGACGAGCTTTAAAGGTGTATACCTTACCATCCATGTCTGCCTTCTTCTTGAAGAGCCACTTGTCGCCAACTTTCTTGCAGCTTAGAGGAAGCTCAACTAAGACCCATACATAATTGTCTTTCATGGATTGCATTTCCACATTCATTGCATCTAGCCATTTCTTGGATTCGTGATCCGTAAATGCACTTTATAGTTATTGGGTTCACCAAGATCCCCAACTCATGTTACTCAAATCAATGTATAAACACATACGGTCGAGCACGGGCGTGTCCTATTGGACTTCGAATGGGAACAATATCACTTTGAGGTTCTTCAATTTCTTGATCATCCTCATCGTGATGAACGCTAGTGTCTAAAGAAGGATTTGTATCTTCTTCTTGAATTAATTCAAGATCATCCATACTCCCACTTGCTTTAAGATCCATAAGATTACTCCTAAAGAACTCAAGATTTGAGCAACAAAACTTTGTTCTTAGATGGAAGATAGAAAGAATATCCCATAGTTTCCTTAGGGTATCCTACGAAGATACACTTAATGACTCTAGGTTCAAGTTTGTCGTTTGGTAAGTGTATCACGCTTAGCAAGTGCCTCACAACCCCGGACTTTTAAGTAAGACAACTTATGGGCTTGCTCATGCCATACTTCCTATGGTGTCTTTTAACCTTCTTAGTTGGAACCATATTGAGAATGCGTGCGCAGACTCAAGGGCATAATCCCAAAAGGACTTTGGAAGAGTAGTTTGTTTCATCATTGAACGCACCATGTCAAGCGTGGTTCTATTTCTCCTCTCGATACACCATTGTGTTGTGGAGTATAAGGAGGAGTTCGATGGGCAATAATCCCATGCTCTTTAAGATGATCCAAAACTCTTGACTCATATATTCACCTCCATGTTCGTAACGTAGTGATTTTATGGTCTTCCGAGTTGATTTTCTACTTCCTTTGAAACACTTTGAATGTTTCAAACACTTCATGTTTATGTTTCAAGTAAACATAACCATACCGACTATAGTCACGGTGAAAGTCACGAAGTAATTTGCTCCTTGTCTAGATGTGATTCTAAATGGGCCACATACATCCGAGTGTATAAGTCCAAGTAGATCTTTAGCCCTTTCCACTTGATGTGAATAAGATTTTCTAGCCATCTTACCGTATATACAAGCAACACACTTTTCAAGAGACTTAATGTCAGATGAGTTGAGAAGTCCATCGTGTTGCAACTTCTCCATGTGTTTCTTGCTAATGTGTCCAAGACGACCATGCCACAAGAGAGCAAAGTCCAAGTTTGACTTGGCTCTTTTATTGCTTACAGCAAACATAGAACTTTCATTTGTATTCGAACAAGACATTTCAATTTCATAAACACCATCGCGAGGAATAGCAGTAAAATAAACAACATTATTCTTAGTAACTAAAATATAATTATTCGATTCAAAACGGTTAATAAAACCATCGTCATACAAACGAGAAACTGAAATAATCCCCCTAGTAATAGAGGGAGCATAATGACAATCATTTAAAATAATAACTAATCCACTAGGGAGAGATAAATGATAAATTCCAATAGCTTCAACTTCTGCGCGTTGACCATTGCCCACGCATGGACTTAAAGCTCCCGGCTTCAGCCTTCCCATCGCCCCTTAGACCTCAAGAACTAGCCGCAAGAGATTGTTTCTTCTTTTCATTAACTCGGCGAGATACTAGGACAATTCCTTCTCCAATGTCCTGTCTCACCACACCGGTGACAGTAGCGTCCTTTGCCGGATTATCCTTCTTGGGTGGTGGAGGAATCTTGGGTTCGATTTAGAAGAAGAAGCATTGTATGGCTTATACTCGGGAGCATAACATAACTTGTTGTTTCCATTCCACGATTTCCTTAGCAACTTTAAACGATTTATTCTTCTTTGGTTTTTTCGACCTTACCACCCCCCACGTACATAATGTAGTGCGGTGCAAGATCTTTCTTTGGCAACGCTCGCTCATGTTACTTAAGCATAGCATGCAATTCATTCACGATCTTCCCCATGTTGTGCATATTAAAGTTCTGCACAAACGTAATGTACTCTTTAGAGAGACCGATTAGATCAAACTAACTCCATATTTCGTGAGTAACGGGTGACCAAGACGTTCCAAATTGTCAATGTAGCTCTTCATCTTGAGAACATATGAGCTAACTGATTGACCCTCTTCCTGCTTGCAAGCGTGGAATTCACGTGCAGTTTGTAGAAGCTCTTGTTCTGCTTGTTGGGAGAACATAGACTTCAACTCCTGAAACATGTCATAAGCACCAAGATGAGTTAGATTTCGTTGGACCTCTAACTCCATGGTCATGAGCATGAAGGCGCTATGTTCTTTGAACCTTGACCCAAGCAAGATGAAATGCAAGACCCTTAGGTAGACGGGTGGCTAGGAGTAGCGACAGTCTTTGCGGTATGGGATGCTCTAGATAAGCTTCCTTATCTTCACCGATAGTATAATGCGGTCGGCGATACCAATCAATGAAATTAGGTCAAGTGAGTTTTGTTTCTCAAAGAAACTCCCGAGTACCGAACTGTTTCCGATCAAGTAGTCATCTACAATTGAAAAGTTCAAACAATTAGTATTTTCGATAATTATATTCTTAAAAGAATTAATCGCCCAATTAATTATTAATAAGACTAAGATCCATCTCAACCCCATTAATTACCATAGGTCTTACCGGTGAATAAAAATAGCATTAATTGCATAATGCAACTCTTAGATTTTATGAGACTGTTTAAGGCATTAGTATCAAGTAATAATGTCAAAAGCATGTTTAGTTCTCATCTTATGCCTCGGGTTCAAGGTAGGACCAAGTTAACTCGAGATAAGTCTACCAAGTATGAACGTAAAAATAACCATAGGTCCGACCGGTGAGAAATAATTACCATGGGTTGGAAAGGCCCTTAGGTTCGACTGGATAAGTCAATCCAAATGCACGTGTTCATAGTTGGATGGCATAGACTTAAAATTAACAAATAGGTATGCACACATAAATGTGGTAAAAGTCGTACAAAGAAGCATGCAAAACAACTTTGTAACACTAATTTTAAAACCTTTGGTAATGACACCGTAATGATCATCATGGTTCACGGTAGCTCAATCGAACGCATGGGGAGGCAGAGGACCTGTAAGTTACCAAGCATAACCTTAGACATCCTTTCGGTGCGTGTGCACACCTCTTTAAACCCCTTTGAGTTTGTTCTAGTGGGTGAGCCGTACATTCCAAGTGTCCATAGCGCCTAGTTTTTAAATTCTTGAAAACGTGTTTCATATATTAGGTCACTTTATTTTACAAAACAATTTTTCACGAATCAAATAGCAGGTCACAATGAGCATGGTATTTAGGCGTGTAAATAAAGACCAATATTAATGTTATGGTTACGATATGTATTATTCCATATTGCATACAATTAGGTGTCAAAGCAAGTAATAATGCACATATAGGAATCACAAACATATAAGCAAAAAACATCAACATTAATAACCACATATTGTTCCGAGTTCTCTTGCGAGTCTTCCCCAAACGGAGAACCATAAGACCGTCACCAGGATATAATACCTAGATCGCCCCATACATCACTTATAAAAGCAATTGAGTGGGTCTTGTGGCTGGAAAACACATAAAATAGCATGACAATCTCAATTATCAAGTAATTACGCAATTTATGTATTTATAAACCAATATGTAATTCTAATTATTTTAATAATTCTAATTAACAATTAATAGATTCAAATTAACTTTTAATTCTAATTAGCAAGTAATTTTAATTAACATGTAATTCTAATTAACAATTTTATTTCAATTAACAAAGTAATTATAATTAACATGTAAATTAAAATCTAATTAACAAATTAATTCCAATTAACAATTAATTCTAATTATCAATATAATTTTAATTTGTGTGTGACTAGTTATTATTTATTAAAAATTGACAAGTATTGCATGTAATTGTCAAAATTAAAATAAAACAAATAACTAAACTAGGTTTCATGCACTTTTTAAAACATGTTTATTAATTAAAACGTGTAACCCATAATCGCAAAACGAGTTGACTCGTGATGCCACCGTTGGGATTTTAGAACAAGTTAACCAAAGAACCTCTACGAGTACGCGGCGGATATTGGATCTAGTTAACGCAATTATGTTAAGCACGTAATTAATAAACAAATAATTAATACAATATTAATTAATTAAAAGGGATATAGAAAACTAACCTTGCTTGGAAATTGATCTCTAGTAATGGAACAAGAAACCAAAACGAAACTCTAGTATCAAAATTAGATACCTCAAGAGTATCACATACAAACCCGATTAACGATACATTCGATTAACGCGAGTCGAGAACGTAAACAATAAATCAAACAACCCTTGTCACTTGAATCAAAAGCCACGCATGAAACCACCAAGTAACCTTGTCACCTTCGTCCGAGATCAACAAGTCGGAAAATGCTTCTTAGCTTTACCCGATATCGGACACGCCTTGTCCGATATCTACCACTTTCGTCCGAGATAATAAGTCACGATCGGGAGCGTTAAACTCCCTTGTTGTCATTGTTGTGTGTCGACAAGGAGACCAGGAAGCAAGTACCAATCAATTTATCTAAACACTTGTCTTTAATACAAGTTATGACATGAAATGTAGTATGCCTATTTATCTTAGCAGAGTGTAGCTCTAAGTATGTTTATATACAAGCTATAACATCCGTCAAACAATACGTTATGATCGATTTAGTATTATGTTAAAAACTTGATTCAAGTAAATACTTTACCGAAGCTGGCTCCCTTATGATGCTGATCAGAAATGAGAATCAAGTGCCCTTCTCCTCATCGATGAAAGAAACTCAAACGACGCACGTCTGTGGTCAAATTGATTATTATCGTGTTGATTTGGAGGATGATACTTTTTTCTTACACCAAAAAGAACGTTAAACGACAACTGGAAGATGCAAGAATGAAGCCTCAAGGAACCGTATTGGTACAATTTCGTTTGTTTATTCTTTTCTTCTTCGACATTACTTGTTTCACATAATCCCAAAGGGGGTGTGGTTCAACCCTTTTGAGTTTGGATGCTATATCTTGAAGTATGTACACACTCTTGGTCTCTCGCTACATTTCATGTAACAGTGTTGTTGGCATTAAAGAGAGAAAGTGACTTCAATGACGATGATAACAGACCAAATCAAGATTTGTTAACCATGAATGCAGAATATGCGCGCAGATAATGTTTTCCGGCTCCACCTCCCACTATTATAAACAACAATTGAAATTCTTACTCAAGGAAATCAACGAGAGCTGCAAGTTGAATCCTGAGACTTACACGATCAAGTACTTAAATGGAAGATGAAGAACGGATCTTAATGAATTATGATAAACAATTAAGCAATTGTATTAGACGTTGTAGAATTGTAAATTGTACTCATATTCGGCTGCGTGTGTTACTATTGACACCGTGTAGACATATGATCTGAATGGTACCTCTGAGGTCACTCAAATATAGTCGTTAGAACTAAGCTCGCTTTTAGATGTAATCAACTCTTCCTTTTGAATCCATACTATAGAGTGCTGATGAAGCTGTTAAATCTCTACATTAGTATTAAAGATTAGTTTTGAACTACTTTTGAAATAAGAACTGGGAGCAAAAGTATAAAAAAGAAAAAGAACATAAATATACAATTACACTGTTCAACATCCAATGTATCTTATACAACAATGAATCTGGAAAATTCCTCCCTAAAACTTGGTCACATTGCTATGACCTGATAATCTACAACTTTTACCCTATTCCCTAATATTACAACACTAAACCTATTTGCTCAAACAGTTATCAATATTTCAAACACCTCATTTTCAAAACAACCAAAATATCACAAAAATGCAAAAAAATATGCTGAAAACGGGGTTTAAACACCGCTTGGAGTGTTTTTCTGCAAGAACTTTACAAATTGATGCTCACAAGTGGAAATGCTAAAGGTTCGAAATGTTGATTACTTGTATGAGCAAATGACGGATAGTGCATGAACCTGCTACACATAATTAATCTGAACTCTCACACGAGCTTCCAAGATTGGTCGACAAATCATGAACTAAAAGCCTTACTATATTACACCCTGATGATATTGACAACTCCACACATTCTTGCAAATCTGCGTCACAAACTATTAGAACCCATTCATGATCATCGTCAAGATACTTTATATCAAATGTACCAACATCTAACTTGAGCCTCTTTGCGACTTCTTCTTTCAATGTGATTATACCGGAATTTGCTGCCATACGAAACCTAATTATATCTTCTCTGTAACTCGCCTTTATTGTTATTGTTTTCATTTCTGTCCTGACTGTAAAGGTTGAACCTTGGGAGTAAGTTCTTGTACCTTTTCAAGAGGCTCGCGACTGGACAAAGATTTGTTAGATCGTGTGAGCTTCCAGCATCTTCAATTAACATTCCCCTAAAGGGTTCTTCATTTTGTGGGGCAGCTAGAAGAGCATCAGATACGAAAAACTCTACAGCAGGATTTGGTGCTTTGACTTCATGTGGTTGACTTTCTGTTATTCCAACACATTTTTGATTATGAGAAACAGTTCAAGATATGGGTTTTCGCATAGAAAACTGTCGTACGTTGTATTTTTCAATTGTCTTTAATCACTCTACTTTTCGTATCCCATTTGGGTCATCTTTGAACCAACCGACTCCTTAAATGCCAACACATTCAAAAATGATATATTTTTATAAAATAATGTTGAGTTTTGTATAAATCTGTTAATTTTATAAGTAATAATGTTAATTGTATGCATAAAAACAGCAGAATTTGAAGTTAGAAAGCCCCAAATAACCAAATAGGAGACAACCATTTTTATTGACTCGTGAAAAGAATAAAAGTACACTTTTTTTTATGCAAATAACCCTCTTATATGGAGCGTTTAATTTCAGCAGAAGGTGTACCTTGGCAAGACCTGTGAGAATTTGGAGAATTTGGGCTGCCGGTGCTGGCTTCTCGGCTGCCAGATGTTTGATTGGTTGGACCCTGTTCGTTCTTTGGAGATGTTGTAGGCTCATACGTTTTGGACCCAGGTGACCCTTGTTGGTTAGTTGGTGATCCATTTGGAGCCGCTGGCCAAGATGGCGAGTCAACACCACGAGGGATTTGTGTGGTTTGTAGAGAAGGAATAGTGAATGTTCCTTCGCCACCTTGTACTGACTCAATCACTCGTTTTAGCTTGGTAAGTGAGCGGTTAACCTTGTTGATCTTACGAGAAGGCCACCTTGAAATCCCATGTTGTCTACATATACGTTTCATTGTAGTTGGGCAAACTGCAAAATCAAATGATAATTTGATAACATAGGGTCAAAATACTTGTCAACACACATATTTCTACTAAGTTAACATAGATGTTCTTCTATTGAAAAATACTTGCTCCATCCCATATAAAAAAGAGTTAAGATAGACCAATCTCAGTAAAAGTTATTAATCCAAATTGAGTTCTTTACATTTCACAATTTATGCTCTTTAAAGAAGGTTAATGAAGGTGCACGATTCTTTTAAACATCGAAGAACTTCCATATCATTTCAATTGAGTTAATTGCATGTCAAAGAAAGCAACTATCACTTTCGTTGCTAATTTAGGTAACCAACTTTTTCTCTTTTGCTATTTGATCACTTAACTAACATTATATATTGCTATGTAGCTCACTGAACCATTACTATGTATTGGATGGCAAAAAGTAAATGCTAGCTAGTCCAGTGACTTGGATAGCAAAAAGTGATAGTTGGTAACCAAAATTTGCCATCGAGTGAACCATTTCAAAAAAAATAATTAAATGATCCTAGTTATTTTCAGAAATTGAGTAGTCTCTTTTGATAAGGAAACAAAGATAGCGGAAATGGCAACATAGATAAAAACAAAACTATATAAACATACCGCCAAGATTCTTTGCTGCATCTTTAAGACTTCCTGCAAAATGTTGTTGAAGAACTTCCAAACTAATCGATTTCTCAGCTTTCCGCGTTTTTCTCTGATTTCTTGGTTGTCGGTTCAACAGTATCTAATTTTCCATTGGATGTGTTTTGTTTTATAATTAGCAGTCCTCCATTTGATATAACAGACTCTGATAAACGAATTGACTGTAAACCTGAATCAATAACATCACCATTCACAGATGCTTTAATAATTTCAACCATTCTACCATCTTCCCCTATTTCTTCACCAGATGCAACAGTAAGACTACGGAAATGTTGCTTCATTGAAGTCAACAACGATCCCAACATTGTTTGCTGATCCTTGCAGTCAACCATATTTGGAGGAAGAAAGAACTCCAATATATAATCATCGTCACCCGTGTGACTACTCCTCAGGCATATTGCAAAAGATGCAACTAAACCAAACAAACGAGCATAATGGACTAAAGGGTACTCCGTTTTGCTAAAATGTGTTATATTCTCGCAAAAGCAAGAACTACGAGTCTCAAAGGCTCGTCCAGCTACACCTTGGCCTTTTTGAAGGTGATGTTCAGCACAAGCTTCACGGAATCCCCACATATGAGCATCAACAACATAAAAAGCTACATCCGTTGTTGACATGCATACTTGACCCATACAACTTCCGTCAAAGCTGCTGCAGCTTTTCTTGAACCCACCACCATAGGCTAGGACACTTCGGTGCCTGCATGGGACCCACGTTTGAGCTAGTGGGAAATTATGACTCGCAGACCGCTGCTAAAACCTCCAGGATTTCAGCCAAGGCTTGTTGTCGACTTTCATTGCATATCTGGGTTACAGAAAAACTAGGTACATACTGAGAGAACTGTACAGCAAAAGAAAATGAAAAATAAATATTATATAATCTTACTGCTTGCTCATGTATTTGGAGAATCCAATATATTTG
This sequence comes from Chrysanthemum lavandulifolium, assembly GCA_022545495.1. NCBI lineage: Eukaryota > Viridiplantae > Streptophyta > Magnoliopsida > Asterales > Asteraceae > Chrysanthemum > Chrysanthemum lavandulifolium. The sequence goes on along the minus strand of CM040239.1, from coordinate 194,439,700 downwards.
AACTTTTCAAGTTTACTGCCTGCAACAAAACTGAAGCTATATTACATATTTCTCAAAACAATTTACCTGATATCTGGATTTGATATCATTGGCATCAAAGAAAAGTTTCTCAGATTCTTGACAACAGAGGTCTAAAGGCTTGGCATAACTCATTATATTTAGAAGTGGGAATTTTGAGCTATTTACTTATGAAAGGTTGGTTTGGGTTCTCCTTTATCTCTAACTGGTCAATAGTGAAAATTAGTATAATAGGTAATGGGTTGAATGGGGGGCTTATGTACAAAAACAATATGGACTTTTGCTAAATTTGTACATAAATATCTAAATATTATTTATATAGAAATAAAAGGTCTATTATTTTGCATGACTAAATTAACTTTTACAAAAATAAACGAAAAGGTCCCTTTTCTGTTGTTTTCACAGATAGATCTCATAAAGTAATGTTCGAATTCAACGACAGTCCATAGGATTTTCACGACTATTCAAATTTCAAAGTATTGAATTATCGTTAATATAATTTAACTTTTGTTATCATACTTATCCACCAAAGTGTTTATAATTAAACTACGATATTAGGATAAAAGTGTTTAGGGACAACCCAAACCGTTTTAGCCCAACATGACCCATTTCAGCCCGTTATATAACCCGCCGGACTCGCCAATTTTCCCAAATATATAATTATAAGCACATAAAGAAAAGCATAGAGGACAACCAACCTCAAGTGCTTTGCAGACTTTATCAACCTCTGGAGCATAATTTATTTTCTGTGAAGTTAATATTAACTCAAGCACACCAACACACGACTGCCCAGAAGGTTCGAATACAGGCAAAGCTAAGGTTCCACGAACATTATAACTTAAAGCATGATTAAGCCGTTGATATTCCTTGTCTGAATAATATTGCACATTTGGAGTCCATTCTGGAAGCTTATGTCTGAAAACACGACCCGGAAGTCCTCCATCAGTTTCACCATCAAGGGAGAACACATACATTAAAGAAGCCATTCTGTATTGATGAAGCCCGGTGCAGTTTGGGTCAAGAACAAAGGGTTGACCAGATGTTGTGAGGACGTTACGACCCTTGTTTTTAACAGGTGCCCAAACTTGAGCTAGTACATGTTTTTCACCCAATTCTATGAAGTACCGAAGGGCCATTGTCATTCTTTCCTTGATGACACATGGTGCATCTTGATATTCTGATGGTCTTATATCCAATATTGGCAGTGGTAACCTCCTTTTCACATCGTTGCTTGATAGTTTTTTGGGTACTTGAACAGGGTTATCTGTTTAGAGTAAGGAAAAAACAATATTAAAGTCACAACCGTTTTCATAAAATTATCTGATATTACGTATAAAAGGCAAAAGCAGACTTTTCAAGCTCCATTTTCATGATGCACAAAACATTAAAGTTGAGGCTCCATTTTTCCATTATATTTATTAGTATACGATCCATCTTTATGTACACTTATCATCTTCTCACAGAATAAATGTTGCAGAACATGCATATTTTTAAATCAAATTGTTCATTAATTTGCTCACATATTTAGTACGTACAAACAAGAAAGTCAACACTTTTTACGAAAACAATGAATCACACAAAGATGGATGAGATAGGGTGTGGTAGATGCACCATATCCAACAAGGCTCCACATTATTCCAAATTTTGAATTGGAATTAAAGCATTTGATCCCTTTAACTTTGAATATTAGATCCTAGCTCTAATATTAAACATTTAAACCAAAATACGATCCTCTCAAACACTACTAAACCAAAATACGATCCTCTCAAACACTACTAAAGTTAATGGTTATGCCTCGATCATTACGAAAAAGATGCCTATAAGTTTATACCATTTTTAATAAAACACCATGATCTTCTAGATTGTTAAAACCATTTTAAATCTCCTTGTATCATGTAAACAAACATGTAATCACATAATAACTTTTACAACTTCGGATTCATCAAACCTAGAATAAAATATTTTAAGCTCAACATTATAAGTTAAGCAATCAGGAATCGACTACACTAGAAGGTCAAAGAGGGTATCCACGATAAGAATCTTCAACTTTTGAGCACTTAAATGCTATGAATACATATCTACTTGACTCGAACCTTATCCCTTGACGGATGTGAATCGTATGGTCAAAATCGCTTTGTAATCGTAGTAGTAAGAAAATGATGAAATCACACAATTTACCGCAGAATTTAATCTTATTAAGTACTAATTGTTTCTAAACTCTTCAAAATCCAAACAAAATCAATTCTTAGGCTAAACCACATCACAAACTCAATTAATCACAAAATATGAATTACGAAATACACTTATTTGATATTAAACACTCAATAATCCTAAAGTTTTTTAAAAAAATCAGTTTTTAGCTAAACCCGTATCATAAGCTCGCTTGAATCATAATATATCACACTATCTTATTCTTATTAAATAAAAACTAGGCATAATTTCATATATATCCTTCCCTCGATGAATAATTACATGTATATCCTTTGTACTAGTTTTTTTTGCATAAAATACAATGCTTTTAATGGATCAAAAGAATATATATGTAATTCTGAAATTTCCAAGGATATATATGTAAAAGCCTAAAAACTAAATCAAAATCCAAACTTTTAGCCAAACCCACATCACAAACTCACTAAACTCGCACATAAGACTAATCTTATTACAAAAACACTAAAATTAAAAATCCAAACTTTCACATAAAAGCTAAATCAAAAGCCTAGTCTGAGCTAAACACATATTACAAACTCACTTAAAACACAAAATATCAATCCTATTACATAAAAACAAATCAAAATCCTAATTCTAATTTAAACCAAAAACCATATCACAAAGTCACTTAAATCACAAAATACCAATGTTTTCACAAAATATCAACCTCATAAAATGAAAACTAATCAAAATCCAAAGTTTAAACCAAACTATATCACAAACTCATTTAAAATAACAAAATATCAATTTCATTACATCAAAAGTAAATTTAAAAAAAAACACATGGTACCTATATCAAAATCCTAATTTGATCGAAACCCACATCACAAACTCACTCAAATCACATAAAAACAAAATAATAAATAAATGGTAAATAATCTTTTAACATACCAGCATCACATTAAACCCTCAATAACTCAAACCCATGATTAAAAATAACCAAATCCATGTCACAAACTCACTCAAATCACAATATACCAATCTTACTTATTTGATAAAAACTTAATCAAAATCTTAACTTTAAGCTAAACCCATATCACAAAATCACTCATATCACAAAATATCAATCTTTAACAAAAACCCATATCACAAAATCACTTAAAACCACCAAAAGCCAACATAAACTCACCTGAAACAAGCCGTTGACTAACTCTATCAGAAGTCAACGCACCATTTCCAGCCACTTTTGCATCACCACCATCATTAACATTACCACCATCATCATTAGTACCATTATTATCATCAGAAAAAGCCCACAAAGGTGAGAAGGATTGGTCCAAGATAAAAGAAGAAGGTGAAGGGTCAACAGATGAAAAGATTTGGTCAAATGTCCATGACCCATCAAGATCAAGATCCATAGTCATCATTACTGGTTGTTGTTGTTGTTCTTGTTGTCTTATGAAGATGTTGTTTGACTTGTTGTCTTCTTCAGTTTCTGGCATGAGTGAGTTTTTTGTTTTCAGGTGAGGTGGTGGGATAGAGAAGATGAGATGTTGTATATAATATTTTATGTGTTTTATGGAGGGGAGATGAAGTGGTGATGGTGATTCCAAGCAAGTGGAATCTATAGTTGGGTTGGAGTTTGCTACTACTTGCAAACTTACTATTCAATGTAAAATAAAATAATCAAAAGTGAGAAAAATATAAATAATGAGTAACTTTGTGAAAATTACGAGGAGAGTTATTTTATATGCTAAACTTTTCTTACATATCATGGGACTTATTTCCACCATCCATCTAAAAATAAACCAATGGTTGAGATTAAAAATATTTTATTATTTCACCTATTTTTTATAATTTAAATATCTCTTAAACCGTTAATCGTTAAGCAAAAATAATTACACCATCGCGACGACGTTTAATTATCTTTCTATGACGACACTTTGATATACTTTCGAAAAAGAAAAAATCGCTTTTTCACCTTTTTCGCCTTTGTTTTTCGTTTTTTCAAACTGAAATTGCATGAAATATCATATACGATTCAACACTAATTCAAGATCGTGTTAAATCACGTATGATATGTAATATCATATATGATACTAGTGTTAAATCATATATGATAAATCACATATGATATATATCATATATGATTTAACACTAATATCACATGTGATATTCAAATTAGTGTTAAATCATATACATTTTTTCACGCAAATTTCAAGAACGTAAAAAACAAAAAAACTTTAAAAAACATGAAAAATTTTTTTGACGAAAGTATATCAAAGTGTCTATCTATGAAAGATAATTAAATCTTCGTCGAATAATATATTTTTCGACGACGATTAACTATTGAAAGATATTTATATTGAAAAAAAAGTATGAAAGTGAGTTTTTAATTGTTGGGATTAATCTCATCCATTGATCTAATAAAATGAAGGGTGAGATTGATCCCCAGATGTAAAAATCTTTGTCTCAAATGATCTTAAATCGAAAATTATAAATGATGGAGTTATAAAATATTTTGTGAAAAATAAAAAGATCGCATTCAAATAAACATTCTTAACAAAATATTTTGCAAAACATAAATTTTTTTGTTTTCTAACCTAACAAGTAAAATTACAAAATAAATTTTAATTGTTTTCCTTTATAACTCACAACTCTCTCTCCCCTTCTTAAAAATAGAAAATACAAACATTAACTAAATGCATTTTCTATATTTTTAAGTGTTTTGCGTAGATATTTTTTCCTTCCAAATTTTTACAAAAATAGAGATAGAAAACAAAATAATTTTTTCTCCAGCTAAACGCACCATGAGTAACTTTAGCCCACATTTTATGGCGAGAGTAAATTTTGTATTGACTAAATTAACTAATTTAACTTTTATGACAAATCTAAATCGGTAGAATAAACATTGCTTCATAACTCGTGTTTGTAAGTTCACTTGGCCTGACACATTTTTTTCATGTTAAGTAAAACAACACATTAAAATAAATATTACATAATTTAAATAAAATAAGGTATCACACTTAAGTCAAATTATACATTTAAGGACTAACAATGTAAAAAGAATTTGAGAGTAACAATAAAATTTACAATTCATAACAAACTAAAAATGCATAACACCAGTATGGGTTAACTAGCAAGCTATTGCCCTTAATAAATAAATTACATACATTTTATTAAACTTTTACATAACCGAAATACAATATTTATTTCTTAAAAAAAGTCAATGACTAACAAAGAAAACCTAAGGACGGGACTAATAATGTAAAAAAAATTCAAGAACTGATAATAGAAACCGAATGACTAACAAAGAAAGCCTAAGGACTACATGTAAAGAAAACTAACCATCAAAATCCAATGACTAACGGAAAGACTAATAAAGAAAACCTTAAAGATATACAGTTTAGGGACTAATAATGTAAAAATAGGGACTAATAAAGAAAACCTTAAAGATATACAGTTTAGGGACTAATAATGTAAAAAAAATGTAATTCAGGGACTGACAGTAAGAACTGAATAACTAACGGAATGACTAACAAAAAAAGCATAAAGATTAACATGTAAAGAAAACTAACCACAAAGGACTAATAATTTTTTTACTATTCATTAAATAGTTTATTAATAGTAAAGATATTTGATAAATGTTACATATGTAATCTGTTGTCTTTGATTAGATCGGGCGGTCATAAACAATCACAGAGATATCTCTGTTAGGTCGTGTATATCTGAGTCAAAAGCTTGTTCTTCTTAGATGTTTGAAACAAGAAAAACCGCATTCGTTTATTAGACCGGGTGTACTTTATATTCGCTTCACATTATTCATTTTCACTAAAACTGGTTAAAGTGTTTTCTCAATCTTGTTAAAGAATCAAATGGCTTGTGTCTAATAGTATCATATGTAATGTGAGAAACTAACATACCAAATGATTATGGGTTCAAGTCTTGCTTAGGACATGTAAGATAAATTTATGATGTATATCTTGTGAGATAATTAGTGTGTTTAAAAAAATGTTAGTTTTGGTACTTTATAACATGGTTGTTAAGATCTTTATCCTAATCGTAGGATCTTATGGTATTCAAAAATCTAATTAATATATGAATAAGAAGTTAACCTACTACCTATTACATATGGAAAGTGTACTTTATCGTGTATAGTGTAACACCCCCAATTCATGATGGCAGCGGAATTCAAACTGTGTATTACTTGTTGGTATGACAGTTATAATAACATAAAACAAACTCTAACTGAGTCGTTAAAAAAGATTATCATTCGATTTATTCAAATATCAGAGTTTTACAAAACATAGGTCCTAGTAGTTCCATGATTACATAGTACATCAATATAAAGTCTTTGATGTTTTTTGAATGATAAAATAATTTATAGCCTTCTTGATGCATACATGCCCTTCCGTGTCAGCTTCATACATTGTGGAGCTCAGATAAAACATGCTTAAAAAGTCAACACAAAAGTTGAATGAAATCCATAGGTTTAGGTATGTAAAAGTAGTGATAACAAGATTTCAAGTTTAAGAGACATTTGTGTATTTCACAAAAATAATAAAGTACTTATTATTGCACTAAGGTCATGACACTGAAAAACATTATCTGGGATTATTGAAACAGTGATAATAGTACTCAACTCAAGGTATCAATAACAATTGATAAAACACATAATTCCAAGTACATTGTTAGAAACAAGTTATAATTATGACATAGGTCGTTAGTTAATATGGTTTATAATTGATTGTTATTAAATATATGACTCATGTAGTAAGCCTATGGGCCGTGATGAAAGGTTCTTTTAGAACCTAGGGCAACACTCCTAATTATGTAAACACTATAAATACCCCTCCCTTCAAGGGAGAAGGTGTTGGTTCTTTGAGAAATAAACATTACTTATCATTCCATAAGTTCCTCTCTCTCTCTCTCTCTCTCTCTCTCTCTCTAAGATTATGTTTGTTATGTGATAGAATGTTGACCTAATAAGTGGTATCAAGAGCCAAGGATAGCTTAGGTTGTGTTTTTCATTTAGTTTCAAATCGTTTTAAGGTTTTAAAGTTTCTCCGAGTTAGCATATTTCAACGATTCTCAAAAACGCTTTAAAACTGAAAAAGATTGTTACTTTATGATAGTTTAGGTCATATTAGGTTAGATCTAGTAGAAATTTTGTATTAAAAACTCGATTTGTGTTCAATTTTAGAGATTATAAGAGTTAAGATATGGATTTCTTCGAGTAAGGTTTGCTTTTCTTCAACTTAGGATTGAAGTTCTTCGAATTAAGACTTGCATTTCTCCGAGTAAGATAACATTTCTTCGAGTAAGGCTTATGTTCTTCGACTTAAATTTGAATATCTTCGAGTAACTAGTTCTTAAAGTTCTGTGTATACTTTTCGAGTTAGGAAATCAAAACTTCTCTATTATCGTCCTTTCCACTAAGGGGTTATATACATCTTGAAGTTTTATTCTTCGAGTAAGCAATAACTTCGAGTAACATACTCTTCGAGTAACATAATTCTTCGAGTTAGAGAATTCTGAAAACATATTCCGAGTTAGGAAATCAGAATTTCAAGATTTTAATTCCTACGAGTAAGGGCTATATACTCCGTTGTAATATTTTCTTCGAGTAAGGACTTAAGTCTTCGAGTAACCATTTCTTCGAGAAAGAACCAAATTTCCAGATTCTTCTACTTAGGACTTTTACCAAAAAAAATCTAATATACCTAATCCTAAACAACACTAACCTTCATTATCTTTAACAACAAACATGTCTCAACCACAATATCCTTATTATCCTCATTACCCTTATTATCCTCATCAACCACAACAATCCCCTCCTCTATATCCCACACAACAACCTCCTCAAAGAACCATTACCTATACAATAATTTCCTCAACAACAACATTGGTTTTATCAAATGTGAAGTTGTCACAAGTCAACAATCCATTTATAAAGTCGTTTGGATACTGTTCTCTAATTTTACACCAGGAAACTATGTGCAATGGGCAAGTAGATTTCTAAGGTACCTTGAACTAAAGAAACCTCATGGTAAGTATCTTAAGAAGGTGATACTAGAAGGACCCTTTCAGATGCCAACTGAAACTGTTCTGAGAGACCCCACAACCGTTCCACCAAGACCTGAAACTATAAAAATTGTTCCACTTAGCCGGTTAACTCCAGAACAACTACTTCACCTTGAAGCTGATGAAATTGCCATGCATCAAATACTTCTTGAAATTCCAAACCCAATCTACAAAAGTGTCGATGCACAGAAAACTGCTAAAGCTATGTGGGAACATGTACATCTCTTGATGGAAGGCACTGAACTTAACAAAATCGACATGGAGTCTAAAATGTATCATAACTTTGATGTGTTTACCATTGAACCTTGGGGATCACTAGAATCATGTTATCATCGCTTCACAAATGTTGTCAAGGATTTAGAACGAAACATGGTTCATCTGCTAACTATTACAATCAACACAAAGTTTCTGAACTCCTTAGGACCCGATTGGCACAAGTATGTAACCTTTGTTCTACAAGTCAAGGATCTTCATGGTGTAAAGTATGGATTGCTTTATGATTATCTGAAACATCATCACTATGAGGTTATTAAAGACAGTGCTGCTCGTGGTACACATGGCTTACCATCGCCACCAATTACTGATTCGATAGCACTCATGGCACATGGATATCCTACCTCTTATCCCAAGTCAAACCATGATTTTGATCAACAACAACGTCACTTTACTTATGCTCCACCAACACCAACTCATCAAGTTCATCCAGATGGCAATTCTGACACCATGTATTATACGCAAACAGATGATGGTCTAGGTGATGCTTTTGATGCTTTGAATCAAGGAATGGCATTTCTTGCAAGAGCTTTCTCCAAATTATCTAATCAGTCAAGCAATCGTCTTCGCTCCTCATCTAATCCCAAGAATCAAGCAGTTGTACAAGGTGGAAGAATTGAAGTACAGAACAATACTAGTGGTCGTAGGATGATAATATACTGTAAATTCAAGGAATGGTCAAGCAACATCAGGGAGTTCTTAATATAAATAATGTAGGAAATTTTAAGAGGAACGTTCAAGTTGTGGATACAGGGAATACAACGGTTTTGGGAACTACTCTTCATTGCTATAACTACAAGAAGCAATGACATCTTGCCAATACCTGTCCTGAACCACGAACCAGAGGGGGTGATTACTACAAACAAGTCATGCTGATGGCATACAAGGATGAAGCATGAGAATAACTCAATGAAACTCAACAAGGTTTTATGGCAGATACTTTATTAGATGATGAATATGAAGATTTAGAGGCAAATGTTGCAGTTCTCTTGATGGCCAACATGCCGGAACATCACATCAGTGAAACGGAGAATGGACCTGCCTATGATACAGACGGTCTATCTCAGATACATACTGACATATGCCTCATAAATGTGATTGTATCTACAACTGCACATGAAGAGCAGCAATCTGTTCAACATGACTCATTACTTAATCCTAATGAAGTTGATCAAATTAACCCTGTGGTTACATTTGATGAACAAAGTGACGATGAAAATAATGAGCATATTGAACAAAGTGAAGTTTTGCATGGTCCTGATTCGTAATATCTTAATTCATTACTTTAGCCCATGCAAACCCAAACCGCAAAATGTAATGAGATAAACCAAAACCTTAGAGCGAGATTACCTCATTAATCGTTGAACTTGAGAGTTGTCGAAAATGGATAAATGATTTTAAAACAAAATCCAAAGAGAATAAAGTTTTGAAGTGGCCTTTAAAAATCTTATGTTAACGAACAAAACATCCAACATCAAATGCACGAACTTGTTGTTTCAAATAACGAAAAGGTTTCAAAAATTGAACAAGAAAAATCTAAACTTCAAATACACATTGAAAATCTTCAAACAAAACTTTCAAACACTAAACTAGAGTTTTCAAAGAATAGGTCAAATTTTTCTGAATTCAAAAAAAATCTAAGAAACGCACTGATGACCAAATCGATGAAATCCATCAATTAGAAAAACGGTTAAAAGATTTTGGAACTATTGTTTATAAGATTGGCCACTCATTAAAATAAATTGAAATGACAACTTTACAACCGAATCCGGATGACTCAAAACGTTTTTCTCTTGGTTACAACCACCCACGTTTTCTCAACACAACTCTTAAAAATATACCAAAATTATATAGTGCTCTATGTATTTTTGATCCAAGCATGCATCTTGTTGTATTTGATTATGAGGAACAATAATCACAAGAAGATCAAATTTGATAAACGCATACTTTAGTGGTGTCAAACTCAGATAATTAATTATGAGGTAGCTTTGAAAAACCAAAAGGAAAAACAATCTTTCGAAAAAACATGGACATCAAAAGTCAAAAATATTGATGAAGAGAACGTGTCCCTAAAGTGTCAAAATTTCAAATATGAAAAAGAAATTGAGCATCTAAAACAAGAATACCAAGTCATTTTTGATTGCTTAACACAAACACAGACTCAATTTTTGAAATACAACAATGAACTTGCGAAATGTTACACCATTACTGCACATTTAAACAGATCTCTCAATGCAAAAATTCAAGAACAACAACACATCATTGATGTGTTCCGTTGTATACAGGTCTTATTTTGTTATCAATTTTTAAATTTATATTTAGCCGACTTAACCTATAACAAACACTAACGAGCAGTATACCCGATTAGTGTAGCCTAGTTGGTAAGTAGAGTTTCGATCACTAAGAGTGGAACTTTAACACTTAGATGTCTATCAATATTTTAATTCTAAAGTTAGTCTAATTAAACCTAATCTAACGCAAGGAGGTTTTCAGCCTGAGAGACTGACACGATGTTTAGATTAAGTAAAACTAATAAATAAGGCGATAGACACACACGTACACATATTAGAATACAGATAGCAGATAAGAGGCCTGTTCGATAGTAAAGTATATTTTATTCTCTTAGTTGCTTAGTTGTATATGATGAGTACTAATTCTGGTCTTTCTCGTTGGTTGTTCACGTGTCTGCGTATATCATTCCTGAGCATAGGCGCACCTAGATCTCTAGATTCTTTCTTTAAGTCTTTCAACAAACTAATCCTGTCACGATTAATTAAACCTATATTAAGACAAACTTAATGATTACTAAGTTTATGTATTATTTATCCCGTTAAGTCTTACACTAATTATGCAAAGATATTAATGAAGTAATTATGGGAGGCGTATGGCGGCGCAAACAAGCCACGATAAACTATGTAAGTAATCAAAACAAGCGCATGAACATCCAAATAAACATCAAATACACTTATAATCGTTGGGTAAGCAGATTACATGCGAGTCAAAAGTTGGAGACAAGGCACGCAATCCTGATGGATTTAAGAGTACTAATACAAATAAAGCGAAATCTACTTATGAATTAAAGCACTAGCACGACCTACCTATTCCTCTTAATTCTTCTTCTGGTCGTGTCTTGGGTGTGGTTTGGTCGTCGCCTTATGTGGTATATTGTGTGTAGAATGTATGCCGAATGAGGTTGTCGTTCCTGTATTTATACTTCTGGAAATGACATCAATATGGCATATCAGTTTACTCGATACGCCGTATCTAGGTGACTTCGCGTGGGGTTTAAGATTATTTTATTCTGGAATATTCGTACATCGTCATATGATACGGCGGATCTTCAGTCTTGATACAGCGCATGTGTCTTGTAATCTTGGTATTTCTTGGTGAAGTCTTCAGGTTGATACGGCGCATGTCAAAGTGTTTATGCGGCGTATCTTGAGCAGATAAGTCAGATCTTTGTGTTGACCAAGGTTTCATATACGTCGCATGGAAGAGTTCCATACGGCGTATTCTTCAAAGTCAGGCAATGGTCTTCACATTCGTCTAAGTCTTGATGTACGGCGTATCTGTCTAGAATGATACAGTGTATCTTCTTTCAGTTTAGCAGACTTTACCAACTAGATCCATTTTGCTCCAATTTACGTCCAAAATAGCTAACTTTCACCAAATACATGTTTATAACTGAGAAATAAAAAAGTAAGCGATTAAGTATCAATTCTCATATAAAATATTATAAAACAAGCAATATACATAGGATAAATGATGCTAATAAACTATTTTTATTTGATATCATCAATCATCATTGAGCTACAAGAAAAATTAAAAGCTATAGAACGCAGAAAGTCTATAAACACAAACGTGATTACACCAGGAATGTATAACATAGACACATCCCCCAAGCAGAATACTTATGATAAAACTCAGGAAACTAAATTGACTCCTTCCACTTTACAAGAATAGTTGCATCTACTAGTGTTAGAAGATCCGAGAATAAGAGACCAAAAGCAAACACTAGGATCTCGCAACATAGGAGAAACACTCATCAAGCACCGTAGTAGAAGTTCATCTTCGTAATTGAATAAAACTCATGTTGCATCCGATTTAGATTCAAATTTGGCAAATTGTAATCGTATTATCGATTGTAACGAATGATTAATCTGTGAACGCTTTAAACGTGAATGCATCTTGTGTTTTTTTTGTAAAAGTATGATGTATGTTAATCATGACAAATGTGTTGGAACTTCTCTGTTAGCTCGTTCTAGGAAACCTATAACTGGCCCTCCATCTAGGCTCACTATAGTTGCGAAATCTATTTTAGGGAAGGCGCCTAGTGTAATTTCTAAGAATACTATAGAAGATCCCATAACTGCAAAAACATCTCCTAAGAAAGTCCCATCACCTAGTGAATTCGCTAAGACCAAAGCAAGAAGTAGTTGGATATGGAAAAAATGGTTGCAGCGTATATCTAGCTTTAAGTGGCTTCCTAAATGTGCAAATATGTGTACCTCTAACCTAACAGAACCCACTAACTCCTCGAGTTTCACTGCTACCATTGTTCCACCCTCGTCGTCTTCGTGTATTGCAGGTGATCCAACTCGTTCTGTGGATTGTTGATAGCGGTTGTACCTGACATATGACAGGCAATCTCAATTTGTTAGTAAACTTTTTCTCAAAGTTCATCGGTACTGTCAGATTCGGAATGATCATTTTGCTTCTATCATGGGGTATGGAGATTATGTTAATGGCAACATCGAAATTTGTTGGGTTTATTATGTCGAAGGTCTTGAACACAACCTTTTCTCAGTTGGACAATTCTGTGATGATGATTTGGAAGTCGCGTTTCAATCCAAAACATGTTTTGTACATGATTTGGAAGGACATGGTTTAATCACTGGAAATCGGGGCACAAACCTTTATACCATTCCAATGACAGATATGATTGCATCCTCACCTATTTGTCTTCTTTCAAAAGCAACTTCGACAAAATCATGGTTATGGCACAAACGACTTTCTCATTTACACTTCAAAACCATGACTGAACTCGCATGACATAAGTTAGTTAACGGTCTTCCCAGATTCCGGTATACCAAATATCACTTTTGTTCGTCATGCGAACAAGGAAAAGCATAAGAACTCACTTTCCATCGAAACAAGAACCAATTTCTCAGTATGTTCTACATTTGCTTCATGATAAAGATTTAAAACAAACATTTTTAGGGGGTCATTTAAGCCATAAATCGACACATTTTATATCTCTTACTACTTAAAATTATTCGTTTTCACATTTTAGGTCTTTTGGAAGCAAAATGCTGGAATGAAGCATATTTTGACGAAAAGAAATGAAAACATGAAGAAAACGATAAAGTCAAGACTCAAGCAGATTTTCTAGCCTGACGGCGTCCCAATCAAAGGGCGACGCCATCCCTATATAAGAGTTTTGATCAATTTACACGCGACGGCTCAGGTAAAATTTTGGTGTTAATACAAATAAGCCGTAAAAATGTTTATTTATATTTTACGATCTTCTAATGTTTTGTCGATAACAAACGTAAAATCATTTTAACGAAACAAATAGAATACGTAAATAGTTTGAGTCAATAGTTTACTAACACACTTACATTTTTCATATAAAACACTAAACAAGTAATAGTGCTTTTATGTTTTAGTAATGCATATGTATAACAACTAGTGTTTACATATTGGGTATATATATACATAATTAGTATGTATTGTAATGGGTAATACAATGGGTAGAAGTTTAAAATATTTGACCCATTGACTAAATACATTGAATGTAGTTGGGTAAAACCCAAAGACCATGACCCATACCCATGAAGCATAACCCATAACCCATTGCATGACATCATGCATAAGTCATAAATGGGCATTATCCATGACCCATGGACTAGATGCATTGCATCTAGTAGATACATTGTATCTACTTGGATACCCATGGTCTAAAGTCTAGGACCCATGAACCATAACCCATTACCCATGACCCAAAACCCATGGGCAAAGAGGAGCGTCCTACGGTTCCCCCAGTTTACACTGGACGGATCCCTCAAGTAAGGGATCCGTGGGACAGTAGCACATTTTCCTCTATAAATAGTGAGCCATTTCTTCATTGGAACTCACCCCCTTTCACATATATTTTCTCTTTGAGTTGTAAACTCTTTAACCACAGATCCAAGTGATCTTTGTATGTAGTTTTGTTTTTGTGTGATTCTCTAGGTTCCTCTTAAAGGCGAGATCACCACCTTTTGAAGTCGAGCAAGCTCAAGTCCATGAGTTGCCATGCTTCGTCATCATCAAGACTACCGAGGTTCTCTTGTTGATAATACTTTATTCCTCCATAAAAGTGTTGTGTCAAAGGCATTAGTGAAGGATGCCGAAAGAGTCAAGACGAAGGCATTAGTGAAAGGTGTTGAACGTCCGTGTCAAAAGGCATTAGTGAAGGGTGCCTAAAATTCGAGTCAAAAGGCATTAGTGAAGGGTTCCTAGAAGTCAAGTCAAAGGCATTAGTGAAAGGTGCCTAAGGTGTACATTCGATATGGTGTGTCGATGTACAAGATAGATTAGCATTGGGTCAAAGGATATTGATATCCTTGTTGATGTTGTCATAAGGAGTGAATCTCCTTAGGGATAGGGTTTGTGTAGTGTTGGGTAGTAGTTCCTCCTCTATAATGGAACTCGGTATCTAGCCTTGTACCGGATAAAAGGTAGGCAACGTGGTGATAGGTTTGGTTCTACCTCGTAGAAGAACCCGGTATCTAGCCTTGTACCGGATAAAGAGTAGGCAACGTTGTGAAGGCTTCTCCGCCACAAGGAGTTGGTGTTGTGTAGTGATTACAAACTCTCGAGTAGGTGACTCGGGGAGTGGAGTAGGGCAAGAAAGGTGTCCTTGTAGCCGAACCACTATAAATACTCGCGTTGTGGTTTTGTGCTTCTTACTCTTTATCTTAGCTTTCATTTAACTATATGTTTGTCTATCAACATCGAACACACACGTTCATATAGATTGACATAAGTCGATCAAAATAGTTTAAAACCAAGTTTTAATCGGTAAAACTATTCAATCCCCTTATAGTTTTCCACATTTGGTTCTACAACCTGACGGCGTCATGCCTAAACTCTGGAAGGCGTCTCCCTTATTTTCCACACCAGAAGCCCAAAAACCAATCTCAGACGATGTCCCTCATGAATACTGATCGCGTCACACATATGGCCCAAACGAAACCCTAATGACGGAGACCTGACGATGTCACTAGCAAAAGGTGACGCCGTCGCATTTGTAAATCTATATATAGAATTCGATTTTTCAGCATTTAGGGGTAGAACTTTGGAGAGCAAACCCTAATTAGTTGTAGTCCGACTTGGACAATATTTTAGGGTTCCATACCCTTCTTTACATCATAAGATAAGTTTGTTAATCTATATTATCATTATGTCTACCCCATGTTTAATTGTATGTGTGTATGCTTGCTTGTTTACCATGAGTAGCTAAATTATCCTTGTGTTTGTTTATATCTATGAAACCTAGTATTAATTATTGTTAGGTTGTCTCTTGTCTTAATTATCCTTAACACATTTTTAATCATCATAAGAGCACGCCTACATTATCATAATCTATCCTTAGTTTAACTAGTTAAGTAGTTATAAAAAGTATTTAAAATCGGTAGAAGTACCACCCCCACTCCTATACCCTGAGATATTTACTTGCTTTCTAATAAATAAAAAAGACTAAAAAGAATCTCCCTCAACCTTAACTTCTCGTCATACATCTCTTCCTAGCATCTCTATTCCCCTAGAGAACGAATCAACCCCCTGGGCTTACCCCATACTATACTACAACGATTAGGTACACTGCCTAGAGGGTTCTAAAACTTGCTCGTAGAAAAGGAAGTCTTTTCGACCTCGAACCCCGCTATCAAGTTTTTGGCGCCGCTGCTGGGAAATAGAATATCTAGTTAGATTCTATCTCGTTTAGGTCTACTCGCTCGATTCCTATCAAGTGAGCTTTTTTCTCTTTTTCTTAGCTTCCTTGTAGTCTATCTTTTTCTTTTTGTTTTTGTTCGTAATATCATCATTTATCATCATGGAAGGTGATAACCCACCCAACAATGATCCACCAAATCCACCACCACATCAACCACTTTCACTCAATCAACCACCACTCGACCTGCCAAGAGGCCGTACTCTTGGTGAATAATCTAGATTGAGCCATCAAGGCTATAGGAACACCATTGAGCTCCCACTTTAAGCACAAAATAAGGCCCTACGATCTGACACCATCCGGTTGGTGCAAAACGGATGTGCATTTCATGGACTTCGTTCTGAAGATCCTAATCAGCATCTCAAGGATTTCCTTAAAATTGTTGACTCAATTGACCTTGATGCTACCACTTGGGAGACCACGCGCAACGTCTCTTCCAATTCTCTCTACGGGACCAAGCTAGTAGTTGGCTTGAGCGACTTCCCGCAGGATCCATCTCAAGTTGGGATGATCTCACCACCCGTTTCCTCACCCAATTTTTCTCACCGGGGAGAACTACCAAGCTAAGTAATGACATCTTGATGTTTAAACAACGTCAAGGCGAAACCCTTTATGAGGCGTGGACTCGATTCAAGGACTTACTACACAAAGTCCCTCATCACGGCATTAATCGTTGGCTTCAAATCCAAATCATCTATGATCATGCCACTCCCTTTACTCGACAATCTATTGATTATGCCACTGGTGGAAGATTGAGTAACCTCGATATTGAAACTTGTTGGGAGGTCATCGAGGAGTTAGAACAATACGAAGAAGAAGAGTGGGAGGATCCGGTACTCCCTGAAGTAAGTAGTTTGGGTGCCCAAGAACAACTATTCAAAAGCATGGAGGAACTAGTGAATGAGTTGATGAGAATGAAAATGCCCACGAATGATCATAAGGAAACACTTCGTGAACATGTGGACGTAGTCAAAGAGTTTTTGCTTCAAGATAAATCATGACAAGATGAATTCGAGGACATAATGTTGACATTCGTCAACAACCAAGAGAAAGAAATACAACGCCTCGAAGTTCACATGAGAAAAACCCACGACACTTTTTTGGAACTAGCTGACAATTTCATGATGAAACTCCGTGAAGAAATCGCAAGGATGATATACCTAGAAAGATCAAAAAGGTATTCCCGATACCGGAGCTCGTAAGTGTAGTTATTAAACCCTCTCCAAGCCCAAACAACAAGACAATCCCTCTCGTGAACTCATAATATAGCAAACGCTCTCGCCTTAACACTCCTTGCGTAAAAGAAATATTTCCTAGAGACATGTTCATTGGAAGAGTGCAAGTTGCGCCTCCCAACTTTCATAACATAAGGAAACGTTCTTTCGGGTTTAAACCGGGCCCGCGAGGTGACTAAACCGCCTTGCCATTGCACCATCTTTGCTGCAGCAAGGGTGTTTGGGTTAAGGATTATGGTTAAAAACCTTGATTTTTCCCTCGCAAATTCTGGATTTGAAAATATTCATGGTCGGGACGGTGGCGGTCCCGGAGCGCTTATTGCCGTAACTGTCTGTTACCATTATTTTCGTATAGCTCGCTACTTATTGGTTCCCATTTTTTGATTCTTTGTTTTAGAAAATGAGCAAAAGATCAAGGCGAAGCAGGGGACAATCATCCAGGTCACAAGAGAATGTTGGTGAGATCAGATTGTGGGGTTTCTTCGATACGGATAGACCCCAAAGCCGGTATAATGAACTACTTCACCATACCATTGATTTGGGTGCGGTTCTTGATTGGTCTTTTCTTCGTGATCATGAGCTTGAGAGGGATTTTCGGAATAGCATTAAGAGGGATAAGTTCACAGACCCTCAGTGGGAGAGGTCGTTCAAAATTCGTGAGCCAGTGTATATCGAGTTGGTGCGTGAATTTCACGCTTCTTATTCTATGAATGTTGGGACTTGTAGGGGGAATATAGAAGCCCAAGGTATCCGGTTTAGGTTAGGAGGAGTCTGGCAGGATTTGTCGGTATTCGAGTTTGGTTGGAGATTGGGGTTATACTCTTCGAGGGATGCTGAGAGTGACGTTTTTAGAGCTAACTTGAGTCAGGGTTTGACTACTAGAGATGATACATGGGGCATTCATTTCTGGAACTCTTTGGCTAATCGTGAGTATATGACTGGGAGCACTCTTGCTTCGCAGATCCGGGATCCTAGGCTCGCGCACTGCTATATCGCTTTCACTATAGTGTGGCGCAAGGACACCACTCATCGTGTCACCTTTCCAGATTTGTTCTACCTTTAATCCATCTATGCTGAGGATATGTATTGTAACATCCCTTTTTGGCTTGCTGATTATCTAAGGACCGCCAGTGGGATGGGACAGGCCGATAGGGTTTATGTGGGCATGTTCATCACCAAGCTTACCGAGTCTTACGACATATTAAGGGGGAGATTCTGATGTACCTAAATGTTGTAGCCGAGCCCAAGGTAGTGAAAGCCAAGTCTTTTAATGCTTTGGAGGTAATCATGGATTTTAGGTGGCTCGTATACATGGTACCACCCTCAGGCCGCGAGGCAAGATGATGATGAGGAGGAGGAAGGGGAGCAACAGGAGCCACAATATCAGCAGGGGGATGGAGCCGGTAGCTCCGCCGATGTCTACAGGCACATGACTAGTGGAGATTGGCAGGCTTACCAGGGAGCTTGGATAGGCAGGATGGACACCTGGATGGCTCAGCAGGATCAGAGGGCCAACTGGACATACGATCACACATTCAGGTAGATGCAATATCTCTCCATGCGTGATCACATTGGGCCCCATCTGCAGATAGATCCATTCCCTGGCCGAGAGGAGGACTACCCACCATATGGGTACACTCGCTACCTTCCTCAAGGTTATGAGTATCATATGATACTGACCCGATCATTGATCTGCCTGTTTATTGGTGATGTTGTTATGAACAATTATGGTTGTGATGTATATTGAGACAATTTCTATTTGGTTCTATAATAATCTAGGATAATCTTGAGACAATTTTTATTTGTGATGTGGTGATGTTGGATGATTAAATGTGTATGTGAATACTCGTTTAGGCCGTAATTGTTGGGTTGTTTTGTTTTTTGTATTGTTTGCTTGTTTTGTTTTTTAATTTTGTTTGTGTGTTTATATATCTTTTCATTGTTGTTTATTCTCATGTTAGACTTTTTGAAAATGCTTTATTTTGTTTTTAACATCGTCTTAATTGCATATAAAGGTATTTTACAAAAAGATAAGTGTAGGGAAGATCACATATTTTTAAGAACATGAACATGAGATTTACAATAATTGAAATTGTATATATTTGTGTATTTGTTAGAGTCAAATGCTTGTATCGAGTCATAATGGATGTTTCGCAGAAATTATTCTAGGTTTTAATGAGGTCAATTTTCCAGAATTTTTCCAGAAAAAAGCACATCAGACCACTTTCTGTCAGGACAACCTTACGGCGTCAGGATTAACACCTAACGACGTCAGGCAATGTAGAAACAGAATTTCAGTTTTTTTTTATTTGTAACTTGTGATTTTTGGAAATTCCCAATTCTTAATTTTTCAGAAAAACAATAAACATCCATTCCACAAGCATTATATCTTACTTGCTTTCTAGTTTAGTTTTGTTATATATATAGTTTTACCACTGATTTTACGCAAGGTTCGTTTCGTTTTCTTATAAGTGTGCAGGTTATATTAGACAAGAAGAAGAAATACATATTGGAAGCACTTAGTACTTATACATTCTTCTTGGAGGAGGATTTAACCGCAACTTCATACATATCCTACCGAGCTAATCAGGGGAGTACTAGTTTCTTTCTTTTAACTTACCTTCCTTTATCATAACTTTGATACTTTCGGGGAACATTGGGGACAATGTTCAGTTTAAGTGTAGGGAGGGAGAATAAAATGGGAACTTAGAAACTATTCACTCATTTTATTTTTGTCTTGTCCTTGGTAAATTGTGTAATAAACTATGAGAAATATTTGTTAGGGTAATTTTAGCACCAAATTTAAATTTTTTATGGCATTTACAAGTTAAACTTTATTCTTAATAAAGTGTCTCATGGATAGGAATTATATGACTAGCACAAAAACCGCTTACCACTCAAATTTCACCCCAAAATGAGGTTCACCCTAAATCTTTAGGAATAAAAGCATTCATCTTTAATGCTTAGTGAGTGTACCGGTAGTATAATAGATTCTAGAACTTGTTTTGTGATGCATTCCAAGATCGCTAGTGAGACTACATTCGTGTAGTTAGGATTAACTAAATGATAAGAGGTATTAGGATAACCCTTGTTTGAAATCTGTAATTTAATTATGTCATCCACATCAGTTGAGTAATTTTCCCCACACCCTTGCGATGTACTCATCTTTAGTACATGATACCACCCTTGTTTGAAACCTGTAATTTAATTATGTCATCCATATCGGTTGAGTAATTTTCCCCACACCCTTGCGATGTACTCATCTTAAGTACACGATACCCCTAGCTAACCCTTCAGATCCTATCCTTTTTGCAGTTCTCGTGATGTTTCGGTTTTCCGGAATATCAATAAAGAGCATTGTTTACAATTCACCCCTAAATATTACACCCAAATCTCCTTAGCCTACCTTGTATGCACTCATCTTTAGTGCATTATTGTTATCATTATTAAACCCTTAGTTTAATTATCTAATTACTTGCATGGTTGCTAAGTCGAGTCATATCATTTGTAAACAGTTTTGGGACGATTGGGACTCATGGGTTAAAGTAATATTTTATGGAGTAACGGAAGGAACGATAAATTCAAATTCCCTTTGTCTAGGTAATTAAATACTCCAAGTGTTTTGATCTTTTCAAATCGAGTCAATTAGTGTTAGTTAAATAAAAAATCTAGTGTAGGGATGCTCCTATAAATCCCTTATTTTGATGTTATCGTGGAGGATGATAGAGTAAAAAGGTATGAAAAAAATGAAAAAATGAGAAAAACATACGGGCTACCATCCTACATCTATCTTTATGTTTATGTTTTTAATTTTACATTTATGTTTTGTTTCAAGTTGTTTAGTGTTAGTGAGTCGAGTCTTGGCTTAGCAACGCCACGCTTTACATGCTTGTAACATAAGATTTTTGACTTGTCACCACTAAATATCCTCTATCCAACAAAACCATTTACTTCCCTACCCTAAGCCTAACGTTACAACCCTTTGTAAAGACCTCTTAGATAGTTATTCCCAGATGCGTATGCCAAAGCGGTGGAGGTTTGATCTATTTTCAAGCTTATGGTAATCTATTTACTATGCCAGGTAATGAGTGTAATATTTTATGGAGTAACGGGAAATAACGATAAATTCAAATTTCCTTTGTCTACATAATTAAATACTCCAAGTGTTTTAACCTTTTCAAATTGGGTCAATTAATGTTAGTTAAATAAAAACTCAAGTGTAGGGATGCTCCTATAAATCCCTTATATTTTGATGTTATCGTAGAGGATGGTAGAGTAAAAATGTATGGAAAAAAAGAGAAAAAGAGTTGATGAAAAAAAAATGAGAAAAATGAGAAAAACATACGGGCTACCATCCTAAATCTATCTTTATCTTTATGTTTTAAGTTTATGTTTGTGTTTCGTTTCAAGTTATCTAGTGTTAGTGAGTCGAGTCTTAGCTTAGCAACGCCACACTTTACATGCTTGTAACATAAGATTTTTGACTTGCCACCACTAAATATCCTTATCCAACAAAACCCTTTACTTCTCTACCCTAAGCCTAACGTTACAACCCTTGTAAAGACCTCTTAGATAGTTATTCCTAGGTGCTTACGCAAAAGAGGTGGAGGTTTGGTCTATTCTCAAGCTTATGGTAATCTATGTACTATGCCAGGTAATGAGTCTTTATCTTCCATTTCCATTCATATTATACTTCATATAAACCCGAGAGATGAGAGAATCCAAACACCAATTGTGAGGTGCTATTGTATAATTTCCGTGCTTGTTATGACTATTGTGGCGCTTGTATTTGTTGTAAACTATTTTAAACCAATGCTTTATGCCCCCTAACTTATAAATTGATTGGCCAAAAGCACATTTGCTTGAGAACAAGCAAATTCCAAGTGTAGGGATATTTGATAAGGATTTAAAACATACGTTTTTAGGGGGTCATTTAAGCCCTAAATCGACACATTTTATATCCGTTACTACTTAAAATCATTCCTTTTCACATTTTAGGTCTTTTGGAAGCAAAATGCTGAAATGAAGCATATTTGGAAGAAAAGGAGCAAAAACATAAAGAAAACGACAAAGTCAAGACTCAAGTAGATTTTCAAGCCTGACGAGTCCCAATAAAAGGGCGACGCCGTCCCTATATAAGAGTTTTGATCAAATTACACGCGACGGCTCAAAGTGAGTTTTGGTTCTAAAACCTGACGGTGTCACGCCTAAACTCGGGAGGCGCCTCCTTATTTTCCACACCGACGCCCAAAATCAATCTCGCACGACATCCTCATGAAGATCGACGCCACACTTATCAACCGACCCGCCCCAACGATGACTTGGACAAAATGAAACCCTAATGACGGCGACCTGACGACGTCACTAGCAAAAGGTGACGCCGTCTCATTTGTAAATCTATATATAGAATTTGATTTTTCTGCATTTAGGGAGGTAGAAATTTGGAGAGCAAACCCTAATTCAGTTGTAGTACGACTTGGACAGTATTTTAGGGTTCCAAACCAATCTTTACATCATAAGATAAGTTTGTTAATCTATATTATCATTATGTCTACCCCATGTTTAATTGTATGTGTGTATGCTTGCTTGTTTACCATGAGTAGCTAAATTATCCTTGTGTTTGTTTATATCTATGAAACCTAGTTATTAATTATTGTTAGGTTGTCTCTTGTCTTAATTGGTAGATGCTAGAGTAAGAAAAACTGGCTTCTTCTTTAATTGTTGCGAGCTTGAACGTCCTAAATAGCAAAAAGCTTAGGAGTGCACCTAGGCCATCGTTGTGTTTATTGCGTGAGTTGTAGCTTGTTGATAGTAGAGTATTAGGGGGGAGATACTTAGGTACTTGGTGATCCCGAATAGTCTAGAAGAGAGTTACGATTCATAGAACTAGGGAATTAGGCACCCCCTATGACCAAATGGAATACAACACACCAATTAAGATGAGGATGTGACAATTCAACCGACCAATAAGATATAACTAGGGAGTAAGAACATCTAAGTAAACACATTTTTAATCATCCTAAGAGCACACCTACATTAGCATAATCCATCCTTAGTTTAATTAGTTAAGTAGTTATAAAAAGTAGTTAAAATCGGTAGAAGTACCACCCCCCACTACTATACCCCGAGATATTTACTTACTTTCTAATAAATAAAAAAGACTAAAAAGAACCCCCCTCAACCTTACCTTCTCGTCATACATCTCTTCCTAGCATCTCTATTCCCCTAGAGAACGAATCAACCCCTTGGGCTTACCCCATACTACACTACAACGATTAGGTACACTGCCTAGAGGGTTGTAAAACTTGCTCGAGAAAAGGAAGTCTTTTCGGCCCGAACCATCACTTCATATGGATTTATGTGGTCCAATACGTTGTACAAAGTATGAATGGAAAACGCTACATTCTCGTTATTGTCGATGATTACTCACGATGGACTTGGGTTTATTTTCTTCAAGTAAAGATCAAGCTCCAACAATGATTATCACCTTTCTCACAAAGATTCAAGTTCACTTAAAATACCGTCGTAATAAGAAGAACGGACAATGGAACCGAATTAAGAATCAAACACTTCGCATATTTCAAGAAAGTAGGAATCGCACATCAAACATTAATTGCTCGCACTACAGAACAAAATGGTGTATTTGAAAGTCGAAACCGGACATTAGTGGAAGCTACTCGGACGATGCTGATTTTCTCTCAATTATCAGATTTCTTGTGGGCTAAATCCGTTTCAACTGCGTGCTTTAGTTATCCGAATAATGATCGTGACGATATTGGTAAACTTCAACCTAATGCCGACATTGGTTTGTTCATTGGATACTATTAAAATTCAAAAGGATTTCGAATTTGGAACCATCGTACTTAACAAATCATGGAAACCGTTCACGTTAATTTCTATGAGCTTACAACAATGGCTTCTAAGCAAAAAAGACCCGCATCCAACCGTCTAAACTTTCTGATTCATCACCGTTCCACCCATTGAACTCAACCGTCATCAATTGGAAACTTTTTGCTCCAATCGTTTCTCGAGATTCCTAAAGTCGTGCTCCGGATGTATCAAATGTTTCACCGCACAACCCGATAATCATCCTATACAAGATACACCAACCTACAATACAAGCTGCTGTAATAAGTGCACTCGATTGATTCTCAAACAATGAAGAACAAACCGCCTCAACAATAAGCGGTGATGATCAATAAACTCATGAAGTACCTGCACCTGCAGATCATGACGACAATGCTTTCTTCAATCCATTTGCACCGGCTCCAACTGTTCCAGATATTGGAGAGTCGTCTTTACGCAACTTGGATCCATCAAGTATACACACAACCTTCAGTCACCACCCTTCGAAACATAAATGGACAAGAGATCACCTCTTAGTAAATGTGATTTGCAATCCTTATAACCCTGTCATGATGAGACAACGACTTCACACAGACGATGAAACTTGTGTCTATGCACTCACCGTTTGTCAAGACGAACCAAAGAACATTAAAGAAGCCATGACATATGACAACTGGATAGAATCGATGCAAGAGGAGTTGAATCAGTTCAAACGCCTAGAAGTCTGGGAGTTAGTTCCAAGACCAGATGGGATCTATGTCATTGGACTCAAATGGATATGGAAAAACAAACTGGATGCTGAAGGCATTGTGATTCGCAACAAATCTCGTCTTATAGCACAAGGGTATTCTCAAGAAGAAGGAATTTACTATGAAGAATCATTTGCACCAGTAGCTCGACTTGAAGTTGTACGAATATTTCTGGCGTATGTTGCACACAAGAATATCACGGTTTATCAAATGGATGTGAAAACGGTGTTTCTGAATGGTCAACTACGTGAAGAAGTTTATGTTAGTCAACCAGATGGATTCATTGATCCAGAATATCCTAATCACGTATACAAGCTCAATAAAGCTCTTTATGGCCTTATACAAGCCGCAAGGGCCTGGTACGACAAACTGTCACCCTTCTTACTTACTAATCAATTTACAAAAGGAATAGTGGATCTAATATTTTTCATACAACGTCACGGGAAGACATCTTAATTGTTCAAATTTTTGTTGGTTCACCTCATAAAAAGTACTTAAACTCTTTTACAAGACTTATGAAACAAAATTTTGAAATGTCCATGATGGGTGAACTAAAGTTCTTCTTAGGACTCCAAGTTCATCACTCACCCCGTGGCATCTTTTTAAATCAGTCCAAATATGCTCTTGAAATCTTAAAGTAACATGGAATGACCAGTTGTGATACTTATAACACACTTATGTCTGCCTCATCACCAAAGTTGGATGCAGATTTACATGGGAAATTGATTGACCCTACAAAATACCAAAGTATTATTGGGTATCTCATGTATCTAACAGCCAGCAGACCATACATTATATTTGTTGTATATCTTTGCTCTCGTTATAAGTCAAGACCAACTGAACGACACCTCAATGAGGCCAAAAGAATCCTTTGATACGTAAAGGAAACCATTCATTTGGGAATCTGGTAACCGAAGGATTCCGGTTTTGGACTAATAGCTTTTTCAGACGCAGATCACACAAGTTGCTTAGATATACGCAAAAGTACTTCTGGTGGTGTTCAGTTTCTAGGACATAAGCTTGTATCTTGGCGGTCAAAGAAACAAGATTGTACATCAATGTCCTCAAAAGAAGAAAAATATGTCACCATGTCAGCACGTCGTGCTCAAATAATATGGATGAGATCACAACTGATGGACTACGGCTTCATATTCAATAAAATTTCGATGTACTACGACTCCAAGAGTGCAATTGCCATCTCCTGCAACATGGTTCAACATTCCAAGTCAAAGCATATCGCTCTCCGATATCATTTCATCAAGGAGCATGCCGAAAAGGGTACAATTGAATTATACTTTGTGGGTACTGAATACCAATTGCCAGATTTGTTCACCAAAGCTTTGCCACCCGTAAGATTTGCTAAGTTAGTCCATCAAATTGGTATGTGGTGTTTGACTCCAGAAGGCCTGGAAATTTTACTCAAACATTATTAAAAATGTCAAACACAAAAACAAATGTTTGTAAATATATCTTTCTAAAAACAAAATACAAAAATATAAAACATTTAAAATACAAAAAGATTTTATCATTTAAAAAAAATCGTCTTTTTAAGTGTGCGAACTTCCCGTCTTCAAAATATGTTCTGTTTATTCAAACAAATTTAACAAACGTTTATCACGAGAACATATTTTGAGGGGGAGAAAAATAACTTTGATAAAATCTCAAAGTTTGCACACTCTTTTCTCAAAAAGTATTCATAAAAAATAATCTCTTCATCCTTTGGAATAAAACTCGTTTTTGAAATGTCTCAATGATCTATTAAACCAAAATGTGAATTTTTTTCAAAATACATATTTGTTCAAAGAGGAAAATTGGAAAATCTCAAAAGTAATCATCTTTTTGGACTAATAATGAAACAACATCCAACGTTAGGGACTTATATTGTTAATAATAAAAAGGTAGTAACATAAGGACTGATAAAGAAGCAAAAACCGGCTCAGGGACGTATCTTGCCAAACGATCAAACATGCACCTATAAATAGTCTTAACTCTTCCACTTAATCACTTACTCACACACACACACTCACAAACATTCGATCCATTGTTGAGCTTATTTGTGTGTTTATGAAACCAATATCTTACAATTGGTATCAAGACCCATGGTTTGATCACTCATCTTTCATGTTCTTGGATTTCTAGTGGTTTTCATAAGATTTTTGGGTTTGAATGTGTTTTGTAGGACCTTACTTTTATCAACCTTATCACAAACCCAACACTTATACCACAAGATGAACACGTGAAACCACAAAGACAATATGCGTAAATAAGAAAGAAAGAAAGATGAGATGGTGACTTGAATATAAGATATGTTATATGAACCGTATGTGAGAAGATAAAGATGAAAACAATGAGATGTTTATTTCAAAGGAAAACACACACACACACACTTTTACACACCCTCAAATGACCATTTGAGGGGTATTTATAGTACAAGTAACATAAAACCTAAAAGGCTTTCTATGGGCTTCGTGGGCTTGGACATGGGTTGGATTGGATATTAAGGCAAACTTAACTAAACTAATACCCATTTAGCTTAGTCCAATCCACGAGCCCGTTGACTATTCTAGCACGATATCTAACACACGTTACAAAGTTCATAAACGTGAATGACCGTCACTTCTAATAAAACTATTAAGGCTAACAATCTCCCCCTAAGGGGTGGTCATTCAAATGATGCTCCACTTGATTAGGTCTTTACTTTTCTCGAGCTTGAACTTTGTGTGTAGATATAGAATAGTATTGATTCATTGTTCCTTCATGCTTTGTGATCGGTTAAAGTGGTTGTCTGCCGTTGTCAACTTCGTTGGTTAGGTGTCTCCACGTCTTTCTCCACCATGCTCACACTTCTATTTGTCTTTTGGTTACCAATGATGTAGTTCTCGAGTCTTTATACTTTGTAGATTCTTTGACTTTGACGAAGAATCATTTTTAACTTTGTGTAGCCTTTGATTATGATGAGAACTTTCATGTGTTGTTGGTATGAGCATGTGTAGAATCTGCACGATCAATCCACTCCGGAGCTTCCATAAGAAGAAAACATAAAACAAAGTTAGTAATAAGCGGATTAAGACTTATAAGTTTGAATTTTGAGGTGTTAACAAAGATAGTGTGAAAACACGTCTCTAATTCTCACAAAGACCGCTCGAACCGAGTCCCACAAGTGAGATAACACGATGTACCGAAATACACCTACTGATTCGGATGAGTCGCCGAGGTACACCAAGCATTACCCCACCGATCGTAGACCGTTTGAGACACACTAAGCGTAATCCACGGGAGTTACCGAAGCGACCGCCGTGGTCGCTTGATGTTGACCCCGGCAGAGTTTCCATTCAATCATCGAGGATCACGGATGTGAAACATCTCATAAATGTTTCGCGATTGCTAAGATCTGCGTGGACTCTATAATATATCACTTGTGTCCTTATTGATGAACAACAAGCGATGTCATGTCAAGTGTTCTATGATATCTTTTGATGAATCTCGTGGCTCTAGACTCAATAGTGCATTTTGGTTTTCCGAGCGGAGACTAGGGAGAGGGTCTCCTTCTTCAATACCAACGATCTCTAAGAGAAAGTCGATAGATTATGTAGGGTTCCCAGTGAGAATGAAACAAACCTTTTGAGAGGAATTGAGTGGCTAGAAGGTTTAGTGCGATGCGTCCACCGGGTCCATGACGCCTTGGTCTTCAATACGGTGTCATCTAGTGACAACTAGTAGCGTATGAATTGAACCCGGTTTCCGCCCTAAGGTTGAATATGGAGGGCTATTTCTTTTCACCCTTTTCATTACATTTCTTTTAATTCTTCAACCCTTCTTTCTCCTTTCTCACATTACTCCTTTTTTCAATCATACCTAAGGACTTCTAGTTCTAAACTATGGGTATTGTCCTTGGGTAGATCCCTCGACTCTGGCGGATCATAGGACTAATTTCTATCCTTAGTCACCTTATAACCCATGATCGTCCCATTGTTGCCATAAAACCATTTTCTTGAAAATCACTGTAATGTTTATGATAGAAAACATGTTTGAAACATTCCGAGAGTTTTATATTTTAGAAACACTCCCCTTCATATGTGCTTATATGTTTTGACGTAAATCTGCACATAGAGGGTAGAGTTCGCACTTTTGAATTGATCGACTTTAAATGAGCTAGACCGATTCGAGACACGCTTACATCACTAGAGAACTAGCTTGAAATTATTACCCGTCCGGTCAAGTCCATAGAAAGTTTCTCGAGATGGTACATGATTCCTCGTCAATTCATTGGTTACAAATGAGTCGAGCTCTTTTGAGATTCAAACACCGATCATTAAACATTTTTGATCACATTTTAATCACGTCTCCTCCCCCTAAAAAATAGCATATTCGTGATATTTTTGATATCAACGGATTAAACAACATTTTAGAATCTTTTGGGGAGTCAATCGGATTTGATTTAAGCATGAATTTGGAACATTTTAGTTTTATACTCCCCCTTTAATAAAGCATAATCAATTAAAGGGTTTTAGAGGGAGTTATCTTGAGCACAAAATATTTGATAGAGCACAAAATAGTTGAAAGATTTTGAAAAATCTTTTTGAACAATCTTGAAAAGGTGCTCAAGATGATGATGATTTCTCACCATTTTTAAATGTAGTGCACTGAAGCGTACACTTGATTTTTCTTTAAAATTACGAGTTTTGGTTTGAAATAATCAAAAGTCATCATTTTAGTCCGGGTTTTGTACTGAAGTATACGAAAGCCATTTTATTAAGAAATTTTTGAGAAATGACATGTTTTAGAAAACATATAAAGAACTCTCGCTCAAGCATCTGTACAT
Organism: Chrysanthemum lavandulifolium; assembly: GCA_022545495.1. Taxonomy (NCBI): domain Eukaryota; kingdom Viridiplantae; phylum Streptophyta; class Magnoliopsida; order Asterales; family Asteraceae; genus Chrysanthemum; species Chrysanthemum lavandulifolium. The sequence goes on along the minus strand of CM040239.1, from coordinate 194,409,529 downwards.
GCCCGTATCATTGTTGAATGACATTTCTAGAAACGTACGGAATATCGATTATACAAGAGACATGTCGTGAGAAGAATATTTTTGGATTTTTTATTTTCTATTGTTTTTGTATTTTAGAAAGTTTTATATTTTTATATTTTGCTTTTGTTGGTTTTTCAAATTTTGTATTTTGTTTTTCAAAATATTTACAATAAGACTTTTGGAAAATCATTTTCAAGAAGATACGATACCAATTGTAGGACCTTACTTTTATCAACCTTATCACAAACCCAACACTTATACCACAAGATGAACACGTGAAACCACAAAGACAATATGCGTAAATAAGAAAGAAAGAAAGATGAGATGGTGACTTGAATATAAGATATGTTATATGAACCGTGTATGTGAGAAGATAAAGATGAAAACAATGAGATGTTTATTTCAAAGGAAAACACACACACACACACTTTCAAGCACACCCCTCAAATGACCATTTGAGGGGTATTTATAGTACAAGTAACATAAAACCTAAAAGGCTTTCTATGGGCTTCGTGGGCTTGGACATGGGTTGGATTGGATATTAAGGCAAGCTTAATTAAACTAATACCCATTTAGCTTAGTCCAATCCACGAGCCCGTTGACTATTCTAGCACGATATCTAACACACGTTACAAAGTTCCTAAACGTGAATGACCATCACTTCTAATAAAACTATTAAGGCTAAGATGTTTAGAGTACTTTGCATCATTTGGATCATCTCTATTGTTAAAGTTTGAATTTTGTTTGTACTTTTGTGTTTAGGATCATCATATGTGTTTAGGTTTTGAATTGGAAGGCTTAAATCATTGTGGTTTGGTTGTTTTGATTGATAAAGTAGTTATTTTTGAAAGTTGTACTGAGCTTAGTCGAGCCTCTGAGTTGTGTTTCTTGAGCGAGTTGCTTTGTTATTGGAAGCGAGTTGGTATATGCGACTTAGCTATTTAGCGAGTTGACTCTTTATGCGACTGGGTTCTAAGCGAGTTGTTTCTTTGCGACTTGAGTTCTAAAGCGACTTGACTATTAAGCGAGTTGTAAATTGCGAGTTGTCATTTAAGCGAGTTGCTTTGGAAGCGAGTTGTCATCTTATGCGAGTTGTACCTTAGCGAGTTGTCTTGGAAGCGAGTTGTCCCGGATGCGAGTTGATTGAAGCGGTTTGACCAAATGTTGACTTTTACGTCAAAACTTCAAACGGCCATAACTTTTGAACCAGAACTCTGCCAAATAAATACCATCAAAATGACCGAACAGTCGAATATTGTGAGGTTTCACCACGATGTCGTGAAACGAATTTTTCGAGGCCCAAATCCTCTACGAAAGAAAGTTATTGAGCTTTTAGTTTTAGACCTAAATTTCACCGTAAAACGTGCATTAACAAAACCAATTCACAACCAAATAATACTTGAATAATCCTTCAAACAATCATCACTCCTAACACATAATCCTCTATCATTGTGCTGGGTCCATCGCTATCTTAACACGCTCTATTGGTCATTATATCACGGTTTCTTCTTGATTTTGTAAAATCCGCGAAAGAATCTATTTCTCTTAAATCATAGACTTGTAAAATCCCATGCATACTACAACATCATGTCTTTCACTCTTGACCCGGTGATTTCGGAAGTACTTAAATTGTATGATCTTTGTGGACAACAATGATAATGTATGTTACATAATCGAACGGTTAAAGATGTTTGAATTAATCAATGAGGATGTGAGATCTTCATGTTCGAGTACAATGAGAATGAATTGCACCGCTAATGGTACAGAATGCCATGCAAAAGGAAAGTCAATTATACCCTATCAACAACTTCACTCTCACCTCATGTTACTTCTACCCACAACAACGGAACGAACATGTATTGCCCTTTTCCGTCAAGATTTATCCACATTAATCTGTACATTATTGTTGAACTTAGAACAATTGGAACAACAACTTGATAAAGAAAGGTTCAAAAGGATAGTTCCAACGCCGCACTTCAAGTGATCCACAACCAATTTCACTATTCATCCATGGAGAATTTACATCGATTATGATCAAGACATGATCGAGATGTCTTTCAAGAGACACACTGAATGGAAATTAAGCGTGTTCATAGAGACACTTATCCATCTCATGGATAATGGATAAGTATATTGAGGAAGTTACTCTAGAAAGAAGAAAAATAGAGGAGAGTCTCGTTCGGTTAATGATTGTTGTGATGAGTAGGGTAATGTTTCGGCTTGAAAGATCGGATGTTCTTGAATGTAGAATAATAGAGACAACAAAGAATGATGTAACCACTGCTCAAGAACTCCTATCACACAAGAAGTGGATGCATTAATCGTAAAGGGGATGAATGTCGCACAATCAAAAGATTGTAGTGTTGAGTCGGTAAAGCATCACATGATGGATCGGTTGGAGCTAAACACGAGGTTCAGATATGATAAGTTTGACATGCCAAGAGTTCGATGATTCTTGCTACACATGATGAAGATGCGGATGTCAAACCAATAAATGAACATGTGTCAAGAGATGAGGTACCCTTAACTGCTCAACATAATGCATATGAAATTAATCTTGTGCAATCGATCACATCACGAGAACATGTTCTTGATACATGTTCTCAGAATCAAGTCGAGTCCGAGATAAAGTGTTTCAAAACTAATGATATGGTTGATAGGATAACTTTTGATGAACTTTCTAATAAATTTCGTAACTTGAAAAACATTTCATTTCACTTGAAATTGCAACCAAAGAAAAGAAGAAAGTTTTCAAACTGTGAAACCTTGCAACGATCCGAATTCCGAATTTCATGAATTTTTGAAATAAATGATTTAAAAGCTCACTCGGGACAAAAACTCGATAATCTGCAATTTGAAGAAACATATTTCGATATGCATGTGAAAAGCAATTTGGTTACAAGTAATTCGATGCTAATGCTACTAATGATATTAAATGAGAATGATGAATTAGCAATTTGTGTAGCCAAATTACTAAATGAAAATGAGTCTTTGAAAAGCATCACATATAACTAAGTGATTCTCAAAGAAGCTAGAATTAAGTCATTGGAACAAACAAACTCTTTGATTGCCAATATTGAGGAACTCAAAGCTCAACTTCGGATAAGAGTTTCACAATAGTTGCCTTAAAGAATGAGCGAGAAAAACAACAGGAATAGTGTGAACACTAAGTTTGCAAAACTATCAATCTTGGGAAACCGTTATTAGACAACCGAATGCGTTTAGATCCGAACGACCAAAATTTTCAAAACGCGGTTTGCCTCCCAAGTTGATACGAAACAAGTTTTGACAAAACCACCACTTCACCTTACTTGCCTAGGAAACATGCTATGAATGACTTGTATAAGAACTCTTATCTAGAAATGGCTAGAAAGAAGGCACGATTCAACAGACGAATTTTAGGTGCAAGACCTAGGGTGATGAACTCTTCGAGATTTCAAGGAACTGCTAGTAGTTCTAAACCACTACCTAGGAACACTATTCTTAAGACTAGGAATTGGCTTGGATCTGAGATTAGTTGCGTTTCGATTAAAGCTATTCCCATAGCAGATCACTCTAAGAAATCTAGATCTATTTCTGAATCCAAACAAGCTGTTTGCTCGAAGTGTCTGAAATGTATCTTTAATGCAAAACATGATAATTGTTTCACAAAATCCTTTAATAAAGTAAATGCTCATGCAAAGGTTCAACATGTTAAGTCTAGGATTTACACTAAGTCATTGTCAGTGCATATGAAGCAAAACAAACCGAAAACTTTGCCTAGATGGTTACCAACTGCTAAATCTTTGGAAACTAGGAATAGCGATAAGTCTTCCACTATGCACAAGAAGCCTAACGATCATAGATCTTGCCATAAGTGGTTACCATCTGGTAGAATTCTTAAGAATACTGGACTTAAGTAGATACCTACCGGAAAGCTGTTTACCGATGACATTATCAAGGTTGACCGTGAAACCCCAAAGGGTTTGGATACTAATGTCACTAACCAAAATATATGCAATCAAGTTTGTAATATTAGTGCGGTAGTCCTTAATCGATTCTGCGATACTTGATCCTTCACTACATGGGTGGCTTAAAGTATGGATTACAAATGGATTGATATCTCATAACTCACGGGTTCAAGTAACTCAATCTTGATATTCATTCGGCTATGACGGTTGAACACATCGCTCAAGCCTGTTCCTCAAAGAAAAGAAAAGTGTACGTGTCAGTGCGCTTTATCTTCTGAAGAAGAGAAATATTCTCTATTATGACCATTCTCATCAACATGCTTCATACTTTTTCCATGTGCTTTCGATTATCAAGTGAACCGGGCTACTGTTGATTGTTGTCTTATTCCACTTGCTCAACTATAATGACGATGGCGACATCCTGTGCTAATTTTGCGGGGGAGAAGTGTGAAGAGAACATTTGGATGATATTCACTTATTCAATCAAGAATGGCAACTCCGTATGCAATTCTTAAAGGGGAGAAGAAGTGTGAAATTACTGCATGGTTGATATTATATGAGAATAAATGGTCAAGCGGCTCCAAACTCATGTAAGAACCGAGATTCTTCTTATCGGGTCATCTTCACATGGAGTTTTCTTCTAAAGAGCCGTTGGTTAACATCTTCACTCAGATTGATGAGTTTATCGACAAAGTGCTTCCGGTTAATGCTTCACGTATACATCAACATGATGATTCCGAACAATCTCTCTATTCTTGTTTGATGTAATTGGTAGTTTGGTGTTACCATCTTGTGTTTTCGCTATGCCCGATTGTCGATTTCCTTGATGAACATCTTTTCATTTTTGTTTGATTGGGAGGATTTTAGTTAAGGGATTTGCAAGATGTAAGTTAATTGGGATGCTTTTGGTGGGATGCTTTTGGTGTGAGTTGAAGAGGTTAACTATCTATTCCCAACCGACAATCTTGAAGAAGGTCGAGTCTTGATCGATTCTACATTTTACGCTATATGTTAGAAGACTAAAGACGAGTTGTATTTGATTATCTAAAGACTTCTTCTTAATTCAAGCATTCATCTTAAAGATTGTCGGTTTAGGGAGAGCACTAATCGGGGAGAGTTAAAAGACAAAGTTAATCCCTGATTAGACTTGCTCACATTCTTCAAAGAAGTTGATTCTCACCGATACATCCGAGCTAATGATGTTCTTCTCAAAAGATTTCAAGTAATGGGCTTAAAATATGTTGTCGATTCAAGTGTCAAAACCAAAGAAGGGGAAGGAGACACGATCAAACGCGAGTAAACTTGATGAACTTAATACTTCTAAGTAATTGAAGATATCCCGGAAGACAAATGTTATTATCACAGAGAAACTCAAGGTTTGACTCATGGCGAGTAAACTTGATGAACTTAATACTTCTAAGTGATTGAATATATCCCGGAAAACAAATGTCATGACCGCAGAAACTCAAGGTTTTACTCATCAATGCGTTTAGTGTTATTATTCCAACTATGTGGGGAAGTGATGTTAGAAAGTTTCAAGATATAAGAGGAACACAAGTATGACATATTCGTGGGAGATAAATGTATAACATGAGGGAGTGTTATCGCTATTCTTTCGGTGGAATGTGTGTACTTGGTTCTTGAGCTTCATACACATTCATCGTGGATGAAATATGTGAACATTGGGGAGGTGTTCTTCATTACCCTCATGATGTGTATTCGGAGAGTTCTTGGATATTGGTGTACTTCGGTTCTTGAGCTTCATACACGCTCATCGTGGAAGAAAATGTGAACATGGGAAGGTGTTCTTCATTCCCTCATGAAGTGTATTCGGAGAATTCTTGAGCATTATACTAAGAGACTGACCGCATCATTTCAAATAGACGGGAAGTGGTCTCTTGACAACTTTTGGAATGGATTGCTTGAGACTTGATGGTACTAAAATATGAGAAGAAATTTAAAGAGTGGGATGATGCGTTGCTGTTCTTCTTATGGATGATATAACCTCGAATCGAATAATCACGGTGATTATTCTTAAAAGGATCACGGATTTATGATAATGGTGTGCTTCTCAGTGCATCGGCCAAGGAAAGCTTGAAAGAAAGCTTAGAATCCGCTTTCACTAAAGGATTTTCGGTTTGGGGGAAGTCGCCAAAGTCTCACTTTCGATGGTTCAATTTCTTTCTTCGATTCAAGAGCCCTGAAGCTTTGGTGGTGAATGTTTAAGAGTTGATGACTTCTATCTTCTACAACGTACGCTCGATATCCTTATCTCTTGCATCGATCATCATCTTCTTATACTATATCATCTATTCTATCTTTGTATATATTTTTCAGAAAATCAAAATACAAAAATATAAAATCAACAAAACAAAACAGAAAATTATAAAATCTTCAAAAATACATAAAAAATAAAAAAAATTCAAAAATACCAAAAATATGTTTTCTCTAGACATGTCTTCTGGTATCGATAACATCTACGGTCTTAGAAATGTCATTCAATAATGGCACGAGACCATAGATGAAGTTCGAGCAGGAGGTGTAAATATTCTTTTCCAAAACATGTCTCAAACTATGGCTTGCAGTTACTTCTGACTGTAACCCGTGCTTAAACCATGGCTTGCTATTATTTCTGATAGAAACCCGTTTTTCAAAGAAGGAAAGTGCTACGCTTAAACGATTTTCACAAAATTTGTGCACTTATCCTAAAAACAAAAATGAGGAAAGTATGTCGAAGGACTGCTGTTCCTACACAAATTTTTTTCCGTCTAAAATTCTCCAGAGAAATATTTGTTGTATTCAAAAGTGGTGGTAAATGAGTTGCTTGAAAATCAATCAGATTCAGAGTTTTTCGTAATAATTGAAAACTCAATCAATGACTTCTGTGCTTTTAAACTTTTCAGAAAATAAGTCATTGATTGAGGGGGAGAATGTTTTCAAATTTACATCATCTAACGGGCTTTCTTAACTATCCTATATGCTTAATTAAAAATCATGTTAACCTACGTTGAAGGACTAGGTGCCTAGGATATGATTGTTAGGATTAGATGATTAGAGTTTGATAAACACATTATTCCCATGCCTTTACATGATCCGATTGATATGTTGAATTGGTTATTAGTCGATTGTTTGTTTGGGTGATGTCGACCACCATATATCAGATGTGTGTTCACTAACGTATGCGTATATTGGTATATAAGAATGTTCCCGATCCGGATCCCACAAATGAAGATGATTGGATGCCGAAAGAAAGGGTAACTATATCTTGGGTTGACAAATGAAGAAACGAAGCTTAATTGGACTTCTATGAAGAGTTGGCATAAATGCAACGTAAGAGGTCTCACCGCATCGCCAGATGGTTTTCTTCTAAGTGATTGAAGAAACGGAGCTTAAATTTGACCTAAGTTGGTATTAAAATGCAACGTAAGAAGTCTCACTGCATCGCCAGACGGTTTTCTTCCAAGCCCTACAAGAACAACATAAGCTTCTCAACCACCTAACGTATCTTTGTGCAGGATACCATTTTAAACAATTTTGAAAAATTTGAATAAATTGTTTTGAAAATGGAAAATATTGTTTTGAAAATTAATTGGACTAAATTTTGAAAATCGCCGGACTTTATTTTATCAAAACTTAAGTCACTCAATCATCGACTACTGTCATGGATTGAGGGGGAGAGTGATTTATAATAAAATATTTTCAAACGATATTTCTTCACAAAAGTTCCGTTTTGTACAATATAAAGTGGTGATCTAAAGATTTAAGGTTATGTCATGGTATGATTTTTCTTTAGAATCAAGATCTTTCAAAATGAAATTTTTTCTGTTCTTGTTTGATTGTGAAATTATTTTATTTTACCTAAAGGTCTCTTAAAAACTATCATACCTGACACTAACAATCTTTAATGTCTAAAATTGATCCGTATTAATCATTTTGCAAAATTAAATCTTGCCACGTCTTTCCCCAAAATTTTCTAAATGATTTAAATAAGATGGGATCACAAATCTCAAATGGTTTGATATTTTTGATCGGGAGAGATCGTGATTTAAATCTCAAACTGCTTTTAATGGAATTGGTTTTAGTCCTTCAAAGGCACTCCTGCCTCCA